>QANX01002384.1:0-10997 GCA_003254975.1 Ochetophila trinervis | reverse complement strand
CGTTTATAGCAAGGTTCTTGTCTTTTCCATAAACAACGGGTCATGCTTCCATACCAAGGTTCCAATCTCTCGTTGGATTGTGGGTCAAGGTCAACTTCGTAACCATTGTAGAACGATCCATTCCACTAGGATTCGCATCACTGGGCTTGCCAGCAACTGAGATATTGGAACCTGGCTTGACTTTAGATGGGAGTTCAGCCCCTTAACTGAAACTAGAGTCAAGCTCAATGAGCAATTTCAATTAAGCTCTAGTTCGTGACAGAATTTGAGTTTGACCTCAATCGGAAGCTCAGCTCCCTGACTTAAAAAATGAGTTAGACCCGCATAGCAACTTTGACTGGGCACTAGTTCCTGATGGAACATGAATCTGACCTTAGTTGGGGTTCTTATCTTTCTGACTGGAACAAGAGTCAGACTTGTTGAGCAATTTTAATTTAGACGTTCATCCCATCGCAAAGATCTAAGTGAACCCCATAAAATTAGATGGAAGTTCACTCCGTTGCAAAGACCTAAGTGAACCCCAATGGTTCATATGGCAATTTACCTCGTCGCAAAAACCCGTGTGAACCCTAAAGAGTTCAGATGGTAGTTCACCTCTTCGTAATGATTAAGGTGAACCCCAAAGGTCCAGATGGAAGATCATTCCGTCGCAACAACCCAGGTGAGTACCAGAGTTTTAGATGGCAGTTCACTCTGTCGCAAGGATCAAAGTGAACTCCAGAGTTTCATATGGTAGTTTACTCTGTCGCAAGGATCCAAATGAACCCCAAAGTTTCATATGGTAGTTCACCCGGTCGTAAGTGCCCGAGTGAACCCTAAAGGTTCATATCGCAGTTCACCCCCTTGCAATGACCCAGCTGAGTCCCAAAGGTTCAGATGACAGTTCGCCATGTCGAAAAGACTTGAGTGAACCCCAAGAGTTGAGAACATTAAAAGCTTCTAAGCTTTTAGTCAAATTTGAGATCCAATTTAGTGATCCAACCAACTAGCCTCTGGTTAAATCTAAGCTAAGCATTTTCTGTGGGAGCTCTTTAGTTCCTGGTCAATCCTTTGTCAACCAGGATTTGACTCACACCTCTTTTAGTCAAAGTTTGGTTGTAATCCTAGTCGGTTAGGTGCTAATTTGATCCGAGGCTCATTTTGGGTGCTAGTCAGCCTTTGGTTGAGCTTATGGACCACCTTATGAAGTAATTCAGCCCCTGATTGAACATAAGTGAAGCCTGTCTTTTTGTCAAATTTGGCTGAGTATTTTCTCCTACTCGCTTGGTATGAACCTTCCCAAGTGGGTCTCAAGGTTCTAGCTTTATGTTATTTTGTATTCAGCATAACCTTCCTCAGCAATAAATCTCATTGCCTAAATGTTCTTTATATTACTTTTGAATTGTAGTAGCAAGCTAATTCCTATTGACAGGAAATTGCTCGCATTTGAGCTAGGTTTTTTTGTTTTTCAACTTAATCCAAGCTAAGGCGCATTTCCTTGTCATTCTCTTATGGCTGGAATGTTTGATTCAAAAGCTAGGTTATCCTATTTTCATTGGTATGATTGCCTCAGCTCCTACAGTTAGAGAGAAAGGAGTTTCTCCGGTATTGGTCCTTGGGATAGTTTGATAAGCCTAAAAGAAATTAAAAAGTTCATCCAGCCAGGCTATTTTGTGTATGGCCATCATGGTCTTTAGATTTTTCATAATGATATTGCTAGTAGGTTCAATCTAATCGGTAGCTTGTGGGTGAAATGGTGAAGAAAAGATAGCAGTAATTCTCAGTTTCAAACACATTTTATTCTAGCTTTTATTGTCAAATTGTTTGCCATTGTTTGTCATAATGGCGTGGGTATTCATATTCTAGGTGAAGTTTGAAGTCTTAGCCTCTTGCCCATTTGGAAAAGGTCCAATGAGATCGACTCTACTGAGCGAATGGCCAGGGGCTTCACAATGGAAGTGAGGTGCTCGGATGGTCCCCTTGGCACATTTACAAACCTCTGACATGGGTTACACTTATTCACGATAATATGATAGCCCATTGCATAGTCGGCCAGTAATATACTTGACATACTGCTTTGTGGTTTAGGGACTAGCTACCTGCATGGATGTCATAGATTCCTGCATGGATCTCACCTAAAGCTTAATCAACTTCTACTTCATCCAAGCATCTGAGGTAAGGCTCTAGATCAGGAAGGTACGTATCCTTGAAATTAAGCTCTAGTTCATGATGGAACCTGAGTCTTAGATCAAATGATAATCCAGCTCCTTGTTAAACTTTGAGCTGAGCTCTGTAAGCTGATAATTTTTTGCCATAGGGATTTGAGTAATGTGATACTCATTGAATCCTTCAAGTAGCTCTTTTGTCCTTTTCAAGTAGCTAATCATATTTTTTCCATTTGGCCTGGTTCTCTAAGTTAACGTGCCTAACTACTAGCTGCATTTCTCTATAGACATGCAACTTTTTAGCCTGATCGATTTGGCCATCCTCAAGCCTATGATGTGTGTCTCGTATTCAGCTTCACTATTTAATCCTCTGAATCTAAATCTAAGTGCATTCTCCAATTTCATGTGATTAGGTTCAAACGTGGTAAAGATAAATCCAATTGCAGTCCTTTGCTTACTTGACTACCCGTCAATGTGTAACGTTCATAGTAAGTCTTGTTGGGCTTTTTTCGTCACACACTCAATGTTCAGGATCTTGATTTTCTTTCCAAAATTAACTCCAGAGATTGATCACGTGTTCTCATCAGTTAGCTATTTAGGATCCGATAACTCCAGTGAGTTATATTCCTGTGAGAAGGCTTAGATAATTTATACTAGGAGGAAAAAAAAATTTCTTCAGGATTTCCTGTGAGATCTCTAGCTCCTAGTTGGCTCAAAGCACTTATGCTCAAAAGTCAATGACTGAATTGAATCTTCAAGTCTTTTACAGGTGTTATTTGAAGTCAATTATTCACTCATAAGCTCTATTTACAGAATTTTGAAATTCTAAGGAAGAACTAAATGTTGCATCTCAGGTGTGAATTGAGAGGCAATCTGGCCCCTTCTCACACCAAAAAGCCTTAAATATGGGTTTTGCAGGTAGTTCATTTGGCCCAAAATGAGGTTGTATGCTTTCATTTTGGCTTCTGGCTCAACGAAAAGTCTCATATTGTCCTTAACTTCCAACCTATTTGTTTCGTCACTTAGGAGCCTTTTCATTTCTACCTCTTCCACTCGTCTTATCACTTTGGGTTCAATTGTCCTTCACTCTTTAGGCCAAACGCAAACTCTCTAAGATTCAATCTCTGGATGCCTAAAATGCTCGATTTGGAATCTTGCCTCTTGTTATTTTCACGCACTCATCTTCTAGCATCCAAATTTGCCCTTAGGTTGCTCAAATTCAATCCTTCGTGTGGTGAAGAAAAAACATCACTCACCAACCTAAGTCATGAGCTACCCTATATTTCCTTGGCTAGTGAGCAAGCTAGGGATGCTTGACATCGGTCATCCGGTCCTTTTCATCTAGCAAAAAGGTGGTCTTGAGCGTTCTCTCTACAGCTCCGACCTGAAACAATTGCATTTGGCTTCATTCCTAGCTTAACTATTCTGTTCCTCTCATGGTACTCTTTCCAGGGTTCTATGATCTACTACACAATCATGGAGAGTCCACAGGTACCTAACTCATCATAGTTTGAGAGATTAGTTCTTGCCAAGTTTGCTAGCTATGTGTTAGTAAGTTGATAGCTTATCCACATAGCTTTCCATTTCAAACAGTCTGGCTTGCTTTGAGCAAGGAGCCACTCACCCCCCACTTTGACTTTTGACTGGTGGTAACTGTGATGCCAGTACAGATTTGTCAGCTCCTAGAATCAAGGACTCTCTATGTTGAACAATGCTGGTTCCCACGAGTTGCTTGTCTCTTGCATGCCGATTTGAAAGTTCATCTCTTTCAAGATTATGCTAGAATTTAAAAAATCCTCTTCGCATTGAAAATTGACAAATCTCCAAAAGTTGGAATAAACCAAATCTTCTAGGTGATGTAGATGGGCAAATCAATGAGATATTGCCATCATCTGCTCGACCTGCCAGTGAGAAAGAAACGATGAGGATCCTGCCTTAACAATTCCAAGGCACTAGAAGGTTGAAATGAGTTTCTCCCCTTTCTCTGTCCTCACGTGCCTTAGATGCAGGGGACCTCTGGACATACACTCGGTATATAGTGTGGTTACACGGATATCATGACGATGATGTTGATTTGGTAGTAGACAAGTTTGATGTTGACGATTATGCCATCCACTATTGCGGTTGGGTGTGCTGCCAAAGAGGTGAAGCCATAACGCCTTTGGGATATTAAAGGGTTGTGATGACCATGAAGGTCATGTGATGTTGATGATGATGTGATGATACTGGTATTAATTCTTGACTTCTGATTTTTTAAATTGATTTTGATTTTTGTGGTTGTGGCCATCATTTTGATTTCACGGGCTGTGGCCCATTGAATTGACATTTTATGAGAATTTGTTCACTAAATGAATTTAAAAATTTTATGGAATTCCGTTTATGGGTCTAGTGACGCATTCGCTATTTTATGCAAATGTGTTAAATTATATTTTTGCCCTTAAATTGTGTTTTAATGACTTAGTGATTTTCTAGAAAAAATCTAAGTGTTTTGTGAAAACATTTTCAAAATGGAGAACCTTTCAAAGAGTTGCGTGAGGTCTTGAGTGCAAAGGATTTTATATTATTAGATATATATTTTGTAGCTATCTAGGAGCAGTCATTGAGATATTTGTATGTCATGTTTTATCTTTTAACTTTGGTCCCTATGTCATATTTGAAATTGACAGGTTTACCCGTTAGCATCGAGATCTATCACTTCCCTGCGCTTGTTTCTCCGTTTTTTTATTAGCTATTGCATTATAAACTGGTTCGCTTAAAAACCATAATTGTATCTTGTGTTTATCAAATGCTTCTTCTCTGTACGGCTTTAATGTATGACCTAAACTTCTTTCGTTATGCTTCTACACTATTTTCGTATTATCTAGTTTTTCTATATCTTACATGTTTTTCATTTATTTCTCGTTTTGTCGATTAAACCCTTTTCAATGATGGTTTTATAGGATAGCCAAATGGAAATTTGGTGATATCATTATTTGGCAAGGCCTTTCTGGATAATTTTGGAGAGACTCCCGAGGTGGAACCTGCCAATCTCAGCCAAAACTCAAAAAACCCAACATATTTAACATCAGAGACGAAGATCTGGTGAGTTATGTGTGTGAGGTCTATTTCTCTACCTTTCTTGAGCGATGTTGTTGCTTGTATTATCTTTAAGTTTCAACACAAGAGTGAACCAAATCACCTGAGTGAAAACCCAAAAACACCTCATCAAAACCTAGATAATACCTAAGAAAAACCAACCATTATGGAGGGTTGTATGAAAACAAGGTCAATTGCTTTCTTCATGGTTTCTTGGATAGTGATTGAGCTATAAGTATGGATGATATGAAAAGTACATTGGGATACTTTTTTTCGGTTGGAAGAGGTTAGTTTTGATGGAATTCCACAAAGTAGAGCATTGTTGCTCAAAGCACAGTCGATGAAGAGTACATTGTATGCTCGACTGCAACAAGTCAATGTATATGGCAGAGAAAATTGATGAATGATTTAGGTGATGAGTACGGATGAGCAACATTCAGTAAGTTTGACTATACTTCAACAATATCCATTGCACATAATTAGGTTTAACATGGGAGGACGAAGCACAAAGTAGTGAAGTATTTACTGAGGTAGTTTTTGGCAAATGAAAAAATGAAGTTGAAATACGTCCGTTTGGAGGACAATTTAGCTGATATATTTACAAAGTCTCTTCTAAAGAACAAGTTTGAGGCATTTAGAGATCTTCTCAATGTCTTAGGCAAAACTTCCAATGAAGAGTGTTAAAAGGGGTGACAATTTTTCCACTTGTAAGCATGTCAGAGGTAACATCCATGCATATCCGAACCCAAAATAAGTTTGACTCTAACATTTGTCTAGGGCTAAAATGTTTAAGGTTCAAATGTTTGAGAGTGAGATGGCTGAGGATGAATTGTCTAAGGTTGAAATGTCTAAGGTTGCAATATCCAAGGATGATATGCTTCTTATTTGAAGGTAATATATTTTGTCTATGTCAAAATGCCAAATTAAGAAGTCATTCTCTTAGAATGTTTGAGACTAGCTCTCAGAATGTGCGAGTCATACTCGTAGATTGTCTGAGCATTCCCAAGGAAATGTCAAGTCTTTGCCTTAACCAAGTTCACATTTATAGTCCTATGCTTGGACTTATCCATGTCTGAGAATGAGAAGTATCTGCAAATAGCAAAGAAAAGCTTAGTACAATATGTACTCTGACAATAAGTCCTCTCAGTAATCCTTTCTCATATAGTTAGAAATCAAAATGCAGCTGTGAAGTATCCAAAGTAGCAAGGATCAACATTTGAAGACTCCATGTTAGTCCAAAAGAAAAAATCAAAGTTGACTACAAAAACTGTAGAAAATAACTCACTTTTAGGCAAATAGGTTAATCTTATCCATAAGAATTTCAAATACATTTTGTTTTAGTTTAATGCAAGAGAAATACAATGTAATGGAATAAAATAAAATGCTGAGATTTTACAACAACAAAAACTCTAGATTTTCTCTCATTCTTCTCTCTTCATCGTCTTTCTAAAGCAAAAGCTAAAGCTAAAATAAAGCAATACAAAACACGATAGTTACTAACATTTCTCTCTACTATAACATCAAAAACCCAACAACCATTACATATAATACTTTCTCCCTCCTCATTGGCAAGTGGGTTTTGCTTATTATCCAAAGAAAAAAAGTGGGTTTTGCTTGTTTGAGCTTCCTCCCTTGATTGTGGATGTTTAATATAATGTTTTTATTTATTGAGTTTTTAATGATGTCTGTTTGTATTGTTTTATTTTATTATTTTTTATGAAGAAAAAATAATTTAAATTAGATTAAGCTTGTGGGAATATAAAATATGTCATTAAAACGCAGTATCTTTGTCTCAGATTATTAAAATCCAGTTGTGGATGAATTCAATAACGTTTAACTTCCTATATATACAGATATTATTGTTTTTATTTATTTATTTTAGGTAAGAATCATTGGAAGTACTTTTTATGCCTACTTATGTACAAATAAAGTCTATTCTAAGATGGATTGCAAGTTCAAGAGGCTGGTTGAATAATAGAATTCCAATAGGTTTTCTCAGCAACCAAATAACAAATAAAAAAAATAAGCAAATCATATTTTTAAAGAAAATGTATGTTATGACATTGATGTTACCTCGGCGTGGGTTGAGCCCCCAGGTGGCCTCGAGCCATCGTTGTTGGGGTCTATGCTGCCACCGATGTTTGTTTCTCGGGTTGATGTTTCAGCTTCCCCAACATTCTCGGCGGAGGCGCTGGTTCTTTGCCGCTTTTGCTGCGGTTTCTGCGGCTTTACTTTGCCAGCTGCTTGCTTCACCCTTCTTATCATTATCCTCAATAACAAACCCTATTTAGTTGTTGTTTAAATTGTCAAGTTTGAACGGTTCCACTATGAAATTTCTGTTAAAGAGATGAAGAAAAACAAGATTTATTGGTTCCTGTCATCGGCAGTTGGGAGAAAAACCAACCATCAACTGTCGTAGCCTTTCTCTGACTTTTTCCTCCCAAATTGCACGAGAAGCCCTAATTTTTTTTCTACCTGTATTAGTATAAGAGGCCCCGTTCGTAGTATTCCATTTTAAATGGGGTTGTAATTGCCCCGTGAACCTGTTCAGGGTCCCCCGTGTGTGTATACCAGACAAATTACAGATAACAAGATAATCGATGGACTGCAACCCCGTTTCGTACCGCGGGCTACCCTGTATATTCCACAGGTGAATCTATGTGACTACATTGAGAATTACACCTGCTTACACTTTGGGTGCCCCACGTATGTATACGAGACAAAAGATAGAGAAAAATATATAGAGAAATATTTAAACCACGTTACGTATAGCGGGGTACCCAGTACGTTCAACAGGTGAATCTATATGATTCCATTGAGCATTACACCCGTTTACACTTCGGGTGCCTGCATATGTATACAGGACAAATGACAGAGATTAATTTTTAAACTCCGTTTAGTACCGTAGGATATCCCGTACATTACATAGGGTCGGTAGTTTGGAAGTCATTTGAAGTTGGAAAAACCCTTTTGAGTCGATTTCAATAGTTACCCTGGATATGACACGAGGAGCTCGCTTTTGTATGCGGGGTGCCTCTGAGAAATGTAGCTCACGTGCCATAAATGAATAATGACAGTTAATTACTATTTGGGGTTAATGTTTAATTGTAGCAAACCACATGAGAAATGTTTTATACAAAATTTTGTAATAAATGTGAGAGCAAGCTTTGGTTTGGTGCATTACCAACAACAGTCATTAATGCATCACCAACATTCCCCTATTTCCTCTTGATGCGGAATCCCAAGATTAAAGAATCCGAAACCCCAAACACACAAGAAATATTGAACAGTAATTAGAAACAAGAACCCGCCCTACCAAACCCTTAGATAACTTGTATCTAAAAACGTGGATTAGAAGGCTAGGGAAAGAGAAGAATAATCGCCACAAAGTATTTCTACTTTGATAAGATAATTCAACTCCTAATGCAACAAGAAGAAGAAATTGATTCCTCACCTTGCAAGAACACTCCTGGGAGCAATAGGAAAATTAATTCTCTCAATTGATTAAAAACTCAAATCTGNNACTTTCATCCCTTGGTTGGACAACATGCTTAAATCATCATTAGGCCTCGGAAAAGTGTTCAAATCATTTGGAAACTTGAATCGATCTTCATCCATAATTCTTTTCACAAGTCCAAGCATTCCCTCTTTGATCTTCTTAGCTCGAGAACGCGTCACTGGTCCACTTGGCAACGTAATGTCCTTATCACGAACATCCATTCTAGAAGAGCGCTCGATGCCCACATCACCTCTGTGTGGTTATTTTCAACTCTTGTATCTTTGTATTGATCCCTCCATTAGACTAGTAATTACAAACCATTTGAAGACCATATTGCTTTATCATTTTCAGTGGATCCAAATAGCTAATGGTTACAAACCACAAGTGAGGTATAACAATATATTATATTTGTTTTTTTCAACTTAATGTGAGCTAAGAAATACGTATGAACCAATATAAACTATTTATTCATAGAATTTATTTTAAAACTAGCTTGTGGTGGTCAAAGTATTCTAAAACATTATAGACCGAGTTTGCTTGATAGTGCAACTATAAATCTTGTTGTGGTGGTATTAGTTTTCTAAACTACTTTAGACCTTGTTTAACTGATATTGCAATTATAAATATGCAGTTATTGTAATCTTAATTAGTGAAACTTTAGTTTATTCTACTCAAATGCATGTATATAGCTTTGAGTTATGTTATATATTTTTTCATTGAAAATAATGAAAGTTTAGTCTATTATAATCAACTGCATGTATAGGTAAGACACTGAATACTTTATCATCGGGGTGGATAGTTTAGACACACAGCATTATCTTCATAAATGGATTGCAATTATGAACTCACAAATAGCTCAACTGAGGTTAGATGGTGATGAAATGCAGATAAGTTTAGTTAGTTTGAACAGTAAAAATGTTCAAATGGAATTCAGAGATCGAGAGAAATATGGTTATTTATCTACTGAAGACATGATTGGTGAAGAATTTGAGTCGATTGAATCTGCAAATGAGTTCTATTCAACATATGCCAAAATAAGGGGATTCGGCGTGCGAAAGCATCATGTCAACAACGATTGTAAAGGGGAAATTCAGAAACGAATATGGGTTTGTGATAGGAAGGATATAGAAGGCCCATGTGGAACGAAAGGAAAGATAGGAAGAGGGAACCGAGGGCACGAACTTGAGTACGGTGTCCTGCTTTATTTGGTGTGATTAAAAATAGGTCAAAAGGCAATTGGATAGTGACTAAATTTGTACATGGCCATTCTCATGCGTTGCTACATGGGAACCAAATACAATTTATTCAATCCAACCGATTAGTTGAAGATCCTTATCTTGCAGAAGCCAGATGCATGCACGATGTTGGCATTGGAACATCTAAAATAATGGACTACATCGTGGCACAGAGCTGGTGGATATGATCATGTGGGGTTCAATTTGAAAGATTTGCATAATCAATTTATAGCTTACCGCAATGATGGTATATACAAAACGAATGCCCACTATTGCACTAAGAAGGTGATAAATCTAGATCTATTCTTCGACTATACAGTTGACTCAGAAAATAGACTGTCAAACATTTTTTGGGCAAACTCGATATCTTGGTTTGATTACCGTTGTTTTGGGGATGTGATGGTATTCGATGCAACATACAAAACTAATGCGTATGGGAAGCCATTAGTGATAATAGTGGGTGTAAACCATCATAGCAGGACATGCATATTTGGAATGACGCTGTTAGTTGATGAATCGATAGAAACGTATACATGGGGACTAAGCACATTCCTCCAAGCTATGTATAATAAGCATCCAATTTTAGTGGTGACTGATGGAGATAAGGCGATGAAAAAAGCAATTCAAGACATTTTTTCGCACTCGAACCACCGACTGTGCACGTGGCACATAGAGAGAAATGCTTAAGCAAATTTACATGATCCAGATAAGGTACGGGCATTCACTGATTGCATGATGAGCGAGTACAGTGTGGAAGAGTTCCAAACTTGATAGTCTCGAATGGTGAACAAATTTTCCTTGCACGGGAATGAATGGATAAAAAAGATGCATAATATACGTGGACTCTGTGCCGAAGCATTCATGAAGGGAAATTTTTGATGCGGGCATCATAAAGCCATATTCTAGCATTGGAGCAAAAGTTGATGATTTAAGCATGATGTCCAAGCAAGGGATGAAGGTGGTAATGATGCTCAGGCGTTGCGGAGACGAAACGACGTAGTTTTAAAAATCAGCATCTTATAATGGCAGTTTCGTAATTTTAGC
>QANX01002383.1:0-32839 GCA_003254975.1 Ochetophila trinervis | reverse complement strand
ATATATTTGCATTTTTCACAATAATATACACAAATTCATGGATCCTTTTCGGTTTCACAAGCATCACAATAGTATTTGCCGGAATCATCTTTGACGAAGTAATTAAAAAGTGTAAGAGGATGAAGATGAAAATTATATTTACTGACACATGGCAACGGATTACAAAGAAAATGAAGGTTGAAGTTACATTTATCACAGCAAAACATGTAACGTTGGGTATGGGTAAAATCTTTAGAGGAAACCAGTGAATGCTTACAAAAGGTATTAATGGAACTCCAACATTTGATCATGTTTTCATCTGCAGCAACATTGTCTACAAGATATAGGAGGCCATGATATTCGTGACCTTGATACTTTATAATTGGTCTCATAGACGCTGGTCTCAAAGACAAGCAGTGTATACACACATGAAACTGGCATCGAGCAGAACAACCAAAAAGGTAGTTGAAACCAATTTTTTTCACATAAATGGAAGGGTTTAGGGTTTTATATCCACTACCCAGTTTAAGAACCAAACAATGCCTAACATGAATGGGATGCCTTATCCTAGACCACAACTTGATACACGATTTGTGAAAGCAATAATTACATATTTTGCAAATATATGCTTGACTACTACTACTTGATAATAATGATAACTCACATATATAGCACATGGTCTTAACCTAGTCTACACCATGCTTTTCAACCTCAACAACCTCCATGGGTTGCCTATAACAAGAAAGTTGACGCCTACTCAAAAATCTAGACTCGCATGTTATGGTGGGCGTTTTAAGAGAACAATATAGATCCAAAGAGACACCCGGCCACTTGGACCGAGTACATGTTTCACACATGTAAATATGGCACTCATGACAATCTACTACGGACCAAATACTGTCTTAGAAAATGAGAGTGTGTTGAGGATGACAGGGGTGGTGGATCTCATTCAAAATTGGTAAAGCACATAAACATTGCTTTAAAAAGAAAAAAAAAATTGGACATCTTAAACATGGCTAAGTTGTATAAGCCAAACATATTCAATTAATCTCAAAGCCAAGTTTTATAATTGAATCAAATGAATAACGTCTCTTGTTATTTTATTGAGATAAATATCGAAATTGATACCCGTCTATCTTATCCAATAAGAAATGGTAAAAAACTTCTTAGCAAAGTAAAAGAACAAGAAAGGTTTTAAACAACAAAGAAATTAGGATAACCACAATAGAACTAGCTGTAAAATCTCATTAGTATTTATTATAATTATAAGAATAATAATCAATGTAATACTTATTTAGTCTGCATTAAAATGATAAGAGTCATAATGCTATAATAAACATCATTGCCTATATGAGAAAACAGACTGTAAATAAAACAGAGAGAAAAAATGAGTGGGAAAAGTGAAGGTGAGAAAGTAATTCAAGAGAAATAAAAAAGAGAGAGTAGAGAAATACAATGGAGAGAGAATTTAGAAAGAGTGAGAATTAAATAGAGATAGCACATAAAGAAATAGAGAGAGAAATCAGAAAGAAAAAAAGTGAAGAAAAGTAAAAACTAGAGAGAAAAATTAGATGGGAAAAAAAGTAAAGAAGGAAAGAAAGAGAAAAAAATTGAAAAGAGAAGAAAGGGAATGGAGGGGGAGAAAAAGAAAGCAGAACACCAACAAACCCAAACCCACAAGGAGAGGAAAAGCGCCGAGTAATCCCCGAGCTGTCTCTTCTCTCCCAAACCAAATTAATCATCCATTCTTATCATTATTATTATTATTATTATTATTATTATTATTATTATCAGTTCATCTTCACACGACAGAATCACAAAACCTATACATGATAAGCAAAGAGTGTAGAAAACACTATATACTAAAACAACTTTGAGAGTTGCAGATAGTTGCATCAATTCTTCAATTAGAAATTGGCAATTAGCCATCATCATCATCATCATAATGATGCTCAATCATGGTGCAATGCTCAATTAAAAAAAGGAGTCAATGTATGTATACTTGTATGTGTTGTGTAAATGCAATTTTGTCGTCTCCATGTTTATACGTAGGTATGTATATGTATGCATCTCACTATATCATGCATGAAACTTAGATCCAAAAGTTCATATAACATATTTGTTGTCTCCATGTTTATACGTACATATGTATATGTATGCATCTCACTGCATCATACATGACACTTGTTCCAAAAGTTCATATAACATCTATTCCAAAAGTTCACATAACATATTTATTCCATTCATCTAATAATTCAAATTTCAATACTAACAATTAAGCAGTATAGTGGAGAATCCCCCAAATAACTCCTCGTTTTTTATTCTTGTAAGTATAGCAGATAAGCATAAGAGAAGAATATTTAAATAGGATAGAACTTTTATGTCAAGGCTCTTTAAACATATATCATTACATATGTAACATGGTGATCTTAGTATCTGAGACCTTGTATTTCACAAGAACAAATTTCTAAAAACTCTAATTATAACTGGAGTATGTAATAATTAAATAATAATAATAATAATAATAATAAATAAATAAATAAAAATCAACTACATGTGCCATAAACTAAGTATTAGAAATACTCACTGAAAATTAACATGAGAAAGTATTAATTACCCGCATGTTAAGGTTTGTGGTTATATGCTGAAGGGGAAAAGTAAGTGATCAGGCAAATGCATGCAAGAACAATCAGATGCAGGAGTGTGGAGTTCCTTTGTAACAGCCACATTAGACCTTCATACAGTAAACAGATATGTCAGATTATAGAACCTAAGATTATATAAGTTAAAAACAGAGTATAGAAACAGCCATCATATTCCAATTCTTGGATCTACTTGACACAGAATGAAGCAAGTCAAACGACCACAGGTATTGATTGGAAGTATATCCAGTCAAGGAACAGCAACGATAACTCCCATTAACAGCCTGATTAAATGATGCTCAATAAGCATTTTAGGCTACTGCACCAAGGAATTTAAATCCATCTTGATAATCAAAAGTTTGCAAGCATTAGTGTTGAAATAACAACTTCTCAAAAAAAGAAAAGGAAAGAGAGACAATAACCAGATTTGATGCAATTTGTTCTAATAATGCACGGACAAGATCTGCAATTATCATTGCCACCGCCATAGAGCAGGCATTGTTTTCCACTGAGCAATGAAACAGAAAACGCTTAACTCTCAACTTTATTTTAATAAAACATGGTCCTATGATGAATGAATAGGAAACATAAATTCCACTAGTAGATAACAACTCAGGACTCGGAGGAAATGATAGAAAGATATTAGATATAATTTTCATTAGCCACTGGATTCCATTCAAAAGCTCTCCTTTGAAAGTTTATTAACAATATTCTGCTGCATATGCTTACTGTAAGCTACACAGCATGCTAGGGATGGATAACTAATAATGCTAATGAGGAGTAATCAGCATATTCAAAGCAATACTGATAAACACAGACCATATGCATATACAAGTATTACTTCTAGAACTAAATACGTATTTCTGAGAGCAAATGCAACTGAAAGAATAAAGTTATATTTTCTGAAACGAAGTACCTAAAACACTACAATGAAAAAACAAGTTTATAACTATAGTTATTCCAGAAAATAGGCACGGAAAGCATACCCTGCTCAGCAAGGAGGTCATCCACTATCTTGGAGACCAGGTATACAAGTACACAAAAACAAAATAATAAATTATGGAATAGAAAAGCCAAAGACGAAAAAAAAAAAAAAAAAACCAATTAAAATCATTATCCCAAACCTTGTTGAAATGCTCATAGTGCCTGTTGCCGAGACCAAACACAACATACGGCATATTCCAAAGCAATTCCACCCTCTCTTTACCCTACACAATCATGCATACATACCAATGCCGAGATTGATCCAGAACCCAGAACTCGATTCACAATTAATTCAAGCAGTAATTGCAATAAAACTTTGTTACCTCTCTGAACCATTTGTAAAACCTTGAGGCATTATTCGTTGGCTGACCATCACCATATTCGTATGATTGTATCCAATCTAAGAAGTCAAAAATCAAACCCAAATAACCAGAGAACTCAAAAAAAAAAAAAAAAAAAGGATGNAAAAAAAAAAAAAAAAAAAAAAAAAGGATGAAAAAAGAAAAGAAAAATCAGTCTAAGAAAAGCCCCAATCGAACATGCAACCTAGTTGCATTAAAATTTGAAACTCTCTTTCTTAAATTTCTCTTCGTATTCATCGTCATCGGTAGCATAATCATCCTATGTTGCACCCAACACAAAAAATTTAAAGATCAGAACTTCAGAATCGAGCACATAAAAACTGAAACAGAGAAAGAAATAAAACGTAATTTCGTCAAAACCAAAAGCTCAGAGACAGAAAGTCATCCATACCAAATCAATAACCTTAAACAACCAAAAAATTGTCTTTCCTAAGCTTTCCACTTTAAGTTTTTATTAACAAAAACAAAAACTGATATGAATTACAGAGAGAGACAGAGAGAGACCTGTATTCCTTATTGGGATCAAAAGAGTCGCCGCTCCAGCCCTGAGACCTATCAGCGGCCATAACCGAAAAGGAAATCAAGCAGAGAACGAATTGGGGATTTATATAGAAGAATTGGGGGAGCGTTTATTTCGAATTCTTCGCCAGCAGGATGCGTAATGCGCTTGAATTTGGAAGATTACCCTTGCAACGGCTATAATTGAGGGAGCGTCTATCTCAAAATTGAATTGCAACGGCTCTTTACCACCCATCGATCCCCCGGAATCTGAATCTGTTTGCGTTTGAGTTTCGAAGCTTACCCTTACAACGGCTATTTTCCTCTTCTTCTCCGGAAATGCCCTCCTCCTTTTCCAACGTTTTTATTTTTTATTTTTTTTATTTTGGGTTTCTAATTTTGGGTCATTGGCGGCCTAACGTTTGAATAGTTCAGTTAATTAAATATACAGCACCACTACGGTGCCAGATCGAAGGGAGCCGGAATTCACGATTTTTACTAACGCACATGAAAGGAAGAAAACGGGGAAAGGCACCGAAGGAAACGCACCGTTTCAACTGAGTGAAAGGATGTTGTGCCAGACTCGTTTAATGAAGGGCCCACATTTTGAATTCGATCAAACATTTTGAATTAAGTCAAAATTAATTTGCAGGGGAAAAGGATGGGCAAAAACGGTGCATTTTTGAAAAATTTTAAACTTGCTTCTCTGCACCCGATTGGTCTCACATTCTTGCATACCCCGAAGGAAACGCACCGTTTCAATTGAGGGAAAGGATGTTGTGCCAGATGTGTTTAATGAAGGGCTAACATTTTGAATTTGGTCAAACATTTTGAATTAAGTCAAAATTAATTTGCGGGGGGAAAAGATGGGCAAAACGGTGCGTTTTTGAAAATCTTTAAACTTGCCTCTCTGTACCCGATTGGTCTCACATTCTTGCATACCCCCTCCTGTCCAGAAAAACCAGAGGTGATTCCGACTAGCCAGCTTTGCAGCCGCCGCCAGTCGGCCTTACTCTGGGCTTAGTCCGGTTCGATGTTCCCGTTCAAACTAGACTCGGCGGCAAAGTGAGAAGCCATCGGCGGCGACAAAGGCAACATGGAAGTTTCTTCTGCACCGCGGGCTTTCATACGCCTCGGCTGGGTTCCTCTGCACTAGCGACTGCATCTCTGCACCAGTCGGCGGCGATATTACAAGAGGTATTTCCAAACTTTTGAAATTTAGGACTTAGGGTTTTGTTTCTCCCAATTTGCTAGTTCCCCCACTCCCATTTTGAAATGCTTTCATACTTATGTCACTGGCTATGCTTTCTCTTTGCTTCCCATCATTCTAATCTGGTCTAATGTTTACAGTAATTTTTTCATGATTTTTGGTTGTATAGATTTTTCATGATTTTATCATATGGCAATCTTTCTTAGCTTGAACTGAACAGTGAACACATCACTTTTGCGTCTATCCTCCTTTCAACTTCAAGTAGGATGAATTTGTTGTTATTGATGTTTGGGAACTTTTATTATATGGCAATCTTTGCTTGGTCAGAGTAATTATTTTTGGTTGTATGAATTTGGTTTTATAGACTATTTTTGGTCAACAGCCTCAAAACTTATTTTTGCTTGAAATATTTTCATGTTGTGGAGAAAAAAAAAATATTGTTTTTTTCTTCTTTTTTTAAATGGGTTTTTAAAGGTGCAAAGGAATGTAACTAGTTGAAAATTAATCTAAAAGTACTTCAATGACCTGTATTTCTTTTCTGGCAAATAGGAATTTGTTTACTGCTTTATTGATTTGAAGTTTTGTTCATCTGAAGGGGATGTTTTAATATTTTGACTGAGGCTTAGTGATGCAATTGTTGAAGATATATTTCAGTTCAAATATAGAAAAACTTTGGGAAAGAGATATATTTCAAAGACTGGAATTTCTAATTTCTCTTGAAGAAACCGTCTGTTATGCTAGTTATAAGCGCAATTTGAAGTCCATATACAAGTAATATAGAAGATGTTATTCTTACGAAGAATGTTTACTTTCTGATATAGATTACCCTGGTTGGTGTTAATATATTCATTATGATATAGGTTACCCTGCTTGGGAACTTCCTTTCTTCTTGTCTTTGAAAGATAGTTGTTCTTTATCTCTAGAATCTTTGGACGTTAATATTTTAATCCGCATTATGCTTGAAATACTTGTCTTTATATTTTAATGAACTTGATCTTACTTGAGCCTAGTGAGTGGTTATTGGTCGGGCTTAACAAAACAGTCTCATGTTATTGTTTTCTGTTGGATTGTTTCTGCAATGTACCTCCGTACTAGTCAATGTGAACTTATTAATCAATTCATAAACCTCTTTACGTGTATATGAAAATGTATAAACAAAAACTTTTTTTGTTTTTAAGTTTGGTGCTCAGAGATCAATAATACAAGAGGAAAGTATGTATAAAAACCAGGTTGCAGCTGTCTCAGCTCCTAACTTCTTTAAGACAATATGTTTGAAAATCATTAATCCAAATAACAGATATTTCACGCTCCTTTAGATATGATATATGTCTCTCTCAAAATAGATGGCATCAGATCTTGCATCATATATGTGCTTTTAGGATGGAATTTCCCTATAACATTTCATCTGCAATGATATTTATATCTCTTAAGTGCAAGAGCAGCTATCAAACACATATGATTAATTAAAACTGATTTCTTCTGTAATTGGTTTTTAGGTTCAATGTCATCATCAAGTACAAATGAAATTTATGTTCAGCATAAATGTCGAAGATATCTCGTTCAGAAAAAAATCCTAACAAAAAATATTGGAAATGTTATAATATGAAGGTTTGTTTGCAAAAAACTCAACTGTATTACATAAAAACTATTTTGAATGATTTATTCTTTATGTATTATGTTTACATGATGGTGCGTATTGTGGAAATTTTGTTTAGGATGACGAAATACAAAATATAAGCTCAAACTGGGAATTAAATTGCAATGTTCGAGAGTTGAAGTCCGATGTGAATGCTATACTCAAGATTTTGATTGAAAAGCAACAAGAAGACAAGCAAAGAGTTAACACAGTTTATTACATATATTTTCTTGTGATAGTTTTAGGAGTTATTTTATATTTTAGCAAGATAATCTAGTTTGTAGCATTTGTTTTAACTTTTGTATGCACTTGTAGAACATACAAAACAGAACTCTTGTTATTCATTATTTATTAATTGAAAGTAGCTACTGGAGGGTTATTTTTTTTTTGAAATAAATTTTGAAAAACAAATTTCGTTATTGACCAGGTGCCTGGGGAGGCTCCTGGTAAGGTGCCTGGCAGGCTCTGCCTACTCATAAAATAATAATAATAATAATAATAATAATAATAATAATAATAATAATAATAATAATAATTTTGACTAGGCACCTGTTGAGGCACCTGGGGAGGTGCCTGGCAGGCTCTGCATGGGCTGCATGAAAAAAATATGCATTGTTCAAAGTATTAAGCCTATCACTTTATCTTATGTCTACATAATGGTGTATGATTTACTAGTTTCCAAAAGATTGAATAATTCTGCTTAAATTTTTAAATTTGTCCTAATAAAAAAAAAATTGACTCCACAACTAAAAAAAAATTAAATAAAGTTGGCTATGACATTTGTTCCCAACTCCCCTAGCAACTAGTGTATTTTTTTCCAAAGCAAGAATAGAACATGAAACTGCATTTTTTGCCAAAGCAAGAATATAACATGAAAATGCATTTTGTTTGCTTCTTTGCATACCCGAATTTTCTCTAATTTCATTTATAAGCAACCAAACATTAATCTTGAACCACAAATCCATTACAAAAATAGTTAAACCAAATAGTATTTTCAGTCCAACAGAAAAAACACACATAATAAATAAAGTTACTCTTCACTTGAAAAATTCCGATCTTCACTTGAAAAATTTCAATCCTGAAAAAGTCAATTTATAGTATATAATGTCATCATTAATCTTGAAAAAAATCAAACTTAATAATGAATGAAAATCAAACTTAAAAATCAAAAAATCCTCATTAATCTTTAAAATTCATCGATACTTACATATTGCACTACCAGCTTAAGATGTCATTTCATCTTCGGACGATGGTTCTAAATTGATATTGCCATCATCCATTGTTGATCTACAAGAAATTCACCAAATGCTCAATTTAGGACAAATTCACCAAAACTTTTTTCTACATATTTATAACAAGAAAATATATGAATTATATTTATAACAAAAAACTATTTTGAACCTACCTTTCACCCAATTTAAGACAATTTCTTTTATCATGTGCTTGCCCTCGAAGCCCGCATCCTCGACAAAGTATCTTCTGTGAAATCGCAATCTCTTTACCAGATTTAATCCGTCTTCCACATCCTTTTGCTCTAACATGTGCCGGATTGCTTATACTCGTGGACTATTTCAAACTTTTGTTATTTGATTGTGTGGTGACATATTTTCCATTAATCTCTTTAATTTTTCCATGTAACACTTTCATCTCATTCATGTACAAAGAAGAGCCTTCACCAATGAGCGATGCATAATCAATTACAAGAGACGAAAAATGGGATAGGTTTGCATGGCGTGTCATCAAATCCATTTCATGTGGATCATCCATTTCTTGACCATACTTATCCTGCAGTAAACTTTTCGCATCTTTTGTCGATCTCATCAAGATGTACTGGCTAGGTAGATGTATGATCTATCTCAGACGGAAAAATACTAACATATGCCTACATGGTATTCCTTTGAACTCAAAATGTCTGCATGTACAAGAAACATGATTTGATTGTTTGTTAAAACAAACTTGTCTGCATCTTGTTGAAAAGTTCTCATCAGGTATCTGTACACTATAAAGAATAATGTCATCATCCTCAAATGTGGCATTTATAGTGTAAGCGGTACTTTCAAACATTTCTTTTTGGAAGATAATAAAATTTCTATTTGTGTATACTTTCACCATTTGTTTCTCCGTAGCCCACAAAGATTTCAGTTTTGGTCTCTCATTTACATCGGCATGATTCGCAACTAATTCCTCATGTCGCTGATGTTTAAGAGCTCTATTAAATCGATTGATGAAACCCATCAAAGAATTCCTCTTTGAAATGTATTTCTTGAAAAAAGAATGACAACTTTTGGCTGTCTAACTACTACTCATTCCGACACTGAAATATTTATTGACATATGTCAGAATCCATTTTGCATGAATCTCAAATATTTCACCTGTATCAACTCCATCCAACATTGGTCAAATTCTTCAGACGTCTCTGATTTAAATATAACACTCTTGAAATGTTAATAATTATCTTGACACACTACCGAGTCAAGTTTAACTGAAAATTTGTTCAAAATGTGCCATATACAATACCGATAAACAGCTGATGGGAGAACTTGAGCTATCACCTTCGTCATTGCAGGATCTTGATCAATGATAATAACTTGAGGAGCACCTTTAACGTAGAATCTAACAACTTACTGAACAACCAAAGGAATGATTCTGTTTTTTCATCACTTAAAAAGCCACATTCGAAAATAATTGTTTGACCGTGATGATTTACTCCTGTAAGCGGTGCAAAAACCATACCATACTTGTTGGTGTTGTAAGTCGTATCGAAGATTATGACATCACCAAAAGTATCGTATGATCTCCTAGCAATAGAATCTGCCTAAAAGCATCGCACAAGCCTATTTGCTTTGTCAAGCTCATAGTCAAAAAAGAATGAATCATCTTTTTGTTTCTTTAAACAAAAAAGTTCGAACATGTTTTCTGCATTAAACTCTCGTTCCTCTCCTTCAATTTTTGTTTTATAATTCCTGAAATCCTTTTCAGTGCAACCAAGATTTTCAGGACCACCAGATTCAATCTCCATTATTCGAATTTGTTGGCATGTTGGTACGTTTGCTGAGGATAATTGGTCATTTAGAGCTGTCTTCGCAGCAGAAATGCACCTATGCGACCTTAGTAAATGCACATTCGTAGGAGTTGAAAGAGCATGTTTATGTCTTCTACAAACGAACTAATTGTCCAATTCGGGCCTGTTTGTTGCTTTACCAAACATAGCCTTGCTTTGAAACCCACTCGAACAGTTGCTCGGTTCTTTTTGCTTGTTCTTGGGACACCGTCAGTCAACTTTTTCTGATAAAAGTCATTTGCTTTTCCTTCTTTACAGCAAACAAATTGTTTCTAAAACAACTCATTTGCTCCAGGTTTCTTCTTGCTATTTTCAATCCTTGCACTAAACCCACATTCCTGAGCATATGCATTGTAGAAAGCGAAGGCCTCTTCAGTTGATGTAAACTCTTGTCCAACTTTAGGTTTCTTTTCATCCGCAACATGAGGAGTAAAAACTTGACTTGCAGAGCTAGCTTCTTCCATTCCTCCAATGCTACTCTAAATGCAAAAGTAGATAATTGAACAAGGAAATATGCAAAGGCACAGATTATATTAATACAATTCATCCACTTTAATGCTACTCTAAATGCAAAAGCAGATAATTGATCAAGGAAATATGCAAAAGCACATATTATATTATACAATTCTCCCACTCAAACAAAAAGCAGTAACAAGGAAATATAAATTAAGTTTGAAATAGTGTTAATTATGAAGGCCAAAAATAAGCAACATGCATTTAGATTTTTTGGTAACTTGACATATTGTCTCCCCTCCCTCTGGAGAATGCATGTTGATAAATTTTAGAAAGTTTTTAGATAAATTAGAGCACTAGAAGTGGGAATAAAACATTTCTAGCAAACTTCAACGTCCTACTTTCATCCAAAAAGAAAATGTATGTATGCTTGTCATAACAAATAAACCCTTGATGGTAATTTAGCCAAAAAATAGGAACCAAGATGGTAATTTGCTCCAGAAACAAAATAATCTCCACTATATTTTCTTCTAACTCCTTGCTCTTTCAATCCAAAGGAAACCTTTCTATTTATTGATTATATTATTAGATGATAGGTCACGATAAACTTGAAATGCCAAAGCCTAACTCCCATTTAAAGTGAGAAAATGACTCAGAACTGACTCTGCCACCATTCTATGTCTCATTTCTGCAGCAAAAATTAGGCTTTTTTTTTTCCCCATCAAATGCTATGAAAATTTCATATTGCAGAAAAGGGGAAAAAAATCCCTAAATCTTAAATTTCGAACGATTATCTAGTTTGTACCTCCGACAAAGTGCTTCTGTGTCGTCGACTGCCTACTAAGGAGCTAGTTGAACGTCGCCGACGGTGCAGAAGAACCAGCCGAGTCGTATGGAAGCTCGCCGTGTAGAGCGCCGTGCAAAGGAAACTTCGATGCCGCCGATAGCTTCTCGCTTCGCTGCTGATTCTTCTTTGAACAAGAACGCTAAGCCAGATTCTGCGCGGAGTAACGCCGACTGATCTTTGTGGTTTGCGGAGTAAGGCCGCTTGTGAGATAATCGGCAGAATAGTTTTGGTCAAACAATCGGGTGTAGAGAGGGAAGAGTTTCCCCTCACTTTCAAACATCCCTAAGGAAAAAAGGTCCATTTTTGGGGGTGCCTTGCTTTGACCGTGGTGCGTTAACGTGGATGGTTTGACCGAGGTGCGTTAACGTGAGATCGGGTTCCTTAAATATATTGGTGCTGATTAAATATATTTATTTTCATTAATTCATAAAGCTTTTCATACTCTCAAGATGCAAAAATTGACATTTTTGGCAAAATTTCGCTGGAATTTTATTTTTATAGCATTGATAGGATATTGCCCTTCTAATAAAATTTTACACAATTTTGAAAATATTCATTTACACAATTTTGAAAATATTCATTTTTATAAATTTTTTTTAAAAATTTTAAAACATTGTCGATTTCAATAAAATTAAAAAGTATATATTATAGCTTTTAATTATTTATTTAAAAATATAAAATGATATGTTTTAATACTCTGTTTTCCTCCATGAATGAGCATCTTTTTTTTTTCCTTAAAATTATAAAGATCCTTCTTTTTTAATATAAAATGATATTCTTCCCTGTCAAGGCATCCAGCTACTAATCTTTATATATTTTATATAATATTTTATTCGTGGCTCTCTTTTTCCTCCGTTAAGAAAGCAAAAAAATAAAAATAAAAGATGATGATTATTAAAAAAGGAAAAAAAAAAGTAAAAGAACAAAAATAAATTTGGGACTGATTCATGGTTTCAGTAAAAATCGCTTCCACCATTCCCTTGTCAACATTTAGAGGTGTCAAATGGATTGTACTGTGTTGGCATGGACCAATTAAATATTAGTTTATTAGTGTTCGTGCTATATTCGTGCTAGGGTATTTATTTACCGTGTCGTGTTTATGCTGGTTTATCTATTTATAGTGTTGTATCATGTTTGTGCCAGCACATTCGTCTTCATACCGACTCATTTATATGGGATAAACATATTTATTTATTTATTAAAATTAATAAATTATATATAACAAATAACTTAAATATACCACAACAAATTTATTTTAAAATTAATATTAATTGAAAAGATAAACAAAATCACTAATTATAAAATTTTAAAGCGGAAAAATTATATAAAAAAATAATTATTGAAGTGAAAAGATTTAAATTTTAAATAAATAAAATATTATATTGATTAATTTATAAAAAAATATAAAATAATGAAAATATAAAGTAAATTAATATAGTTTATGTATTTATCAATTATTCGTGCTAGTTGTGATATAGAAGCGTGTCGTGCTTGATCCATTATGGGTTCCTACCGTGTTTAGTCCACAGACTTTTCAAGCATGGATATTACGTGCTCCGTGCTTGACGAGACATAATTTTTATCTTGCCGTGCTCGTGTTGTGCTCAATTTTAACATGCCGTGCTCCTGCTGTTTCCGTGCTATCCGACCCGTTTTACACCTCCATCAACATCACTCCACAAATTTATTTTTTACATAAGATCCAATTTAAAAAAATAAATAGTATTGATTGCAAAACACTGTCATATTTTTATATTCGTCTAAGTTTTATGTTTTGTGCCTAGTATAATTTTATTCATATTGACTCCTGTTTTTGGGCGATTATCTTTATCAAAAGGATGCAGCTTAATGGAGGAATCAGAGCTAACGTACAAATCTAAAACATATGTGTTTGACATAGAAGGAAAGGAAAAAAAATAAAAAATAAAAATGTAAAGGTATCTTGGAAGGTAATTGGCATGTATCCTTATTTTAGAAATGATAGCCATAAACCTTAATACAGATTCCTGTTTAAAAAAACCCTTGTCTATTTCCATATGAATCTCTCCTTTTAAATTGTTGTTTAATGACAGCAAATTTGAGAGACTAACGAAGTCTATTATAATTTGTCCTGATTAAAAAAGTCATTGGACTCCACAAGAGTTCAAATATTTTTCTATATTCATTCGTCATTCCTTTTATCACGAGTAAAGCATCCTCATTAAAGGTCGGAAACTCACAATATCATGTGACAGGACCCGCATTATCCAAATTCTGCCTGCAAAACTTAATCACGCTGATTAAGTCCCTAAGCAGTCAACAACCAAATAATTAACAAATCCACAACCCAAACTCTTAAATGCCAAAAAATTTAATAGAAATTTCGGCAGAGTTTTGTCTGTATTTATAGCATTCTCCAAATTATTTACATGTACCTGCATGTCCAAAATAATAATTCTACAACATTCTAGTTCACTATCTCTACCATAATTCAGTAAACTCATAACAATATATATTCATATATATAATCTCCATAATATAATTATAAAATTTGTATTACAGAATATAATTCTATCATACTACCATTTAATACACAACTAGGCAGTAAACTAGTACAATCTAATTTCACTACTACTACCTTTAACTCGTTGCTCCGACGCTTACTAATAATAGTAGCAAAGCTAAGGATCCAAGAACTACCTGAAATATTTTTAGAATTTAAAGGTGGGGTGAGTATTTGCATACCCAGTGAGTAGAAACTAAATATGAAAATAATATTTTCGTCCATACATAATGTATATAAAAATTTGGCTTTTGCATGCAATCTCTTTTGAAAGTAGATCATCTTCCAAATTTCAAAATACTCATATATTTATATATATATTTAACATAATTAATATATTTGTTTATGTCAAAATGTTTTGAAATATTAAAACAACACACACAATCAATGCAACAAAATATATTAGGGACATTCAGTGAAAAGCTACAGAACATATATATACGAACACATCATATATATACCGGGTGGGTAAGCTAACCATTAAATCCCTATTAAAAAGCCACAGACATATATGTGAACAAATCATCATATACCGAGCGGATAATAACTATTTCTGTTAAAACCATTGTCCCTTCATATATTCACACACATGTATGCACTTCATAATCTCAGCTTGGCGGCATAACTCATTGCACAAGCATAAATAATCTGGTAGCATAAACTATCGCCCAATCACTTGGCGGCATAAACCATCGCCCAAGTATAAATAATCTTTCTACTTAGCAACATATCACATTGCCCAAGTAGTCACCAACCATATCTAATGTCAAACCTCTCTATCCGGCGGCATAATCATCGCCCAAGTAGTCACCAACTTTGTTAAACCCTACTCGGCGGCATACTCATCTCCCAAGTAGTCACCAACATACATATCATGCATTTATAAATTCACACAAAATAATCACATTCATAAATATTTACTTTAAATTCATAATTAAAGTATTCTTTTAAACACATGTATAAATATGTATGTATTTATTCCAAAAGAAATAACAAGGTAATATATATATATATATCAATCTATATATATATACTTGTAAAACTTATTTAATCACAAAATATATTTCTTAATCATATAATCTTTGAATATATTTCCAAACCATAAAATATATGTATATATTCATGCATTTACATATATATATATATATATATATATATATATATGTGTTCCCACTCACAGAAATGCCGCGTTGACGTCTATCCACGTGGTTGCTCCTTATCATTCGATCGGAGTAGTTCATTCGTCTAGTAATACAATAATATAATATTACCAAATATTTCATTACTGTAATATAAAGTAAAATCTCATTTTTATTACATATTTTCATACTTATGCAATTTTTCTCCTAATAACATATGTTTATTAATTATATTTTTACCCAAATGATTTTTAGAGGTTAATACCTAAATTTTTATTCTTACTTTCATCACAATTAAATTTCCAAATAAATTTAGATCATCATCCACTTAAATTTTCCAATTAAAATTACTAACTCTCAACCAATTATATAATCAACCTTCACAATTCCTCTAAATCACTTAATTATAATCTATTACATTAACTACAATCACAATTCATAATCTATCACCATAATTTCATCAAAACACATTCCAAAAACTCACAAATTTCTCTAAATTTCCATTCTCCAACTCTATACTACAATGCTTATCATTATACAATAGAAAACACGATTTACCTTTAATTAGAGCCAAAATTTCACAATTTCTCCAGAAATCCGAAAATCACCTTTGTGTTCTTTTTGTCAAATTTCTAACTTATCTCACTAATCTTCAATTCCAACACTTGGGTTTTGTAAAAGAGTGAGAAAGGAAGCTTTTGGTACAAAAATTCCGGCGAGAGGTGGTCGGAATCTCTCAATTTTCGATGAGAAGGAAATTCGGTTAAACCTCCAAAACTCACATCACACCTAGAGTGGCTTTTGGTTAAAACAAACCTTATCAAAGTGTTTAAAAGGCCATAAAACATATTCTAAGCTTGATTTGGAAGAGATTGAAGAAATTTGAAGATTTTTCTCTCAAAAGCTTCGCCGGCAACAAAAATGGGAAAAAAACTAGTGCTGCGTGAGGAAGAAGGCTGGAGGCCTTAATTCCAATTTTGCCTTTAACACAATAACACATAACCATTTAATAACAAGGGAAAAACGGTCATTTGACCTTTTTATTTTATTTTCTCATTTTTATTTATTTATTTATTTATTTGTTTATTTTTATTTGTCCCTTCTCTTCTTTTTACACTAACTATAATTAAAACACTAATCCACAAATTTTTATTCTAAATTTTTATTCCATTTATATTAAACTTTAAAACTACCAATATTATTTTACTAATAAATATTTTCCTTATACTACCATTAGTGTTATTAATTATATTATTAAACATAATTAACTTTAATTATTTTGTTGAACACTACTTTAAGTTTTAGGATGTTACATCATGTGTCTATGAAACAATGAAGATATTCTTTATTAGTGCCATAGAAGTGAATTTGTTGAAACATTTTGGAATAGAGCTCTGCAAATGGTTGCATGAAAGTTCCAAAATTTGAAGGGAACTAAAAGCACATAGTTCATAAGGTTTATGATCATGGAACCAGTATAAACCAACTCTAAAAACCCTCCTCCAAATTTGTTTTCTCCAAGGTCCAGAGTTAATAAATCAGAAAAAAAAAGAATGACAAAGATAATTTTCCATACAGGTTGTTGATACATAGATGTATTGATTGAAGAAAAGCCATTTAACCGTAGGAGGAAGGCATACCACCACTGAGCTCATTGCAACTTAATTAAATAATATGATCCCCATTTTTTTGTTTTTTCCATTTATTCCCAACAGTTTGGTATATTTGCAGACAATTGTATTTGGCAATGTTGAACACGTGCATATTCATTGGCTCACTTCGTCTGCTGCACAAGAATTGAGAAACGGATCCTGAAAGCATACTTTTGGAAAGGTCTAGTTTAAAATCTTGGAAGATATACAAGGCAGTAGCCACTAGATGCAGTTTAATGTTTTGGCTCAAGCGGATTATCAAATCAATATTGCCTATATTTGACATATTTGGAATCCCAAGAGTGTGATATTATCAAGAGGAAAGAATACCAAAGCAAATGAATAACAACTTATAGCAATAATATATATACCACTTTGAAGACATTTTCCTATAAAAAAAATTTGAANATAACAACTTATAGCAATAATATATATACCACTTTGAAGACATTTTCCTATAAAAAATTTTTGAAGCAATAGAAGATGGTACTTTTCATTGACAATGACAGTAGCTTCTTATATTTTGGATTTGAAACCGCATAGATTTGGTCTTTGATGTGGTCAAGAAACCAAAACTAATTATACCTCCTTATCCTATTGAATAAAAGAGAACCGCAAAATAAGTATGGCCTTTGATTTGGTCTTTGATCTGGAATATGGTTTTTGTTCTACAAATCTTGAATATTTTGAGTTAGAACAATATGATGCTTTTTTTTTTCTTTTTCCATCTTTGAAGGAAACATTGTATTTAATAGAATAGAGTATTAAGCCACAATATATTTTATTAAATAATGGTCTTCAAATTTCAGATTGATTTCATTAAATAAGAACAATAAAGGTGTCAAAAAATTCACAAAATTAAAAGTTGTAGTCTATGTTGGATGATTTGAAATAAAATTAAAATATGAGAGATACTCTGTTTTTTTCCTCGCATGATGTCTTAGATCCTGCACCTAATAGCTAGAAAATGCTTCTATTTCACAATGACGAAGCAGAAAGCAGAAAGCGGAAAGCGGAAAGAAAAGTATGGAAGCACTAGTTCGAGCATTTATTATTGTTGGCGTAATATGGAAAGCTCTAGAGGAAGAATTAGTTAGTTTGTTATTTGGTTATGTCACGTGTCAAGTTTGTAGTTAGTTGGTTAGCTGTCTTTTTCACTTTGTTATTTACACCGACTTTGTAATTATGTCTCAAACATAGATATATAAGTATGAGCTGGCTTTCTTTGTAAGCAACTGAATTCATTTTCAATGAAATTGATCATTTTCAACACAAAGTTTTCTTTCATTTTCCTATGAAACTCAAAAGCTTGAATTACAAGCAACCGAAGTTTGACATGGTATCAGAGCTTAACTCACTCTTTGATCCACTTTTTGAACACTTATGATCTTCAATTGCTTGAATTCATGGTCTGTTCTTGATCTTTACTTTGTGTTTGATAGATTTGTTCATCTAGCTTCCGTGAACAATTTCTTCATCACTGCTATAATTTCTTCGTAAAATTCTGCTTCCATTGAATTTGCGAAGTTCAGTTTGATCTTCTATTCTGTTTTTTGTTTCTTCGATCGAAGGTTTTTTTCATTTCATTTCCTTAATCAAAGTTCAATTTTTTTTTTGGATTCTTTGGTACTATTTTCTGAAAAATATTGAAGCTCATATATAGTACACAGTCATGTCTGATTCTATAATTCAAAAATCTAACAACAATCAGGAAGTTGTTGTTATAGACTCCACGCATGAATTTTATCTTCATAATAGAGATTTTCCAGGAATGAAATTAGTTACTAAAAACCTAGATGGAGATAATTACGGCCATTGGAGTAGGTCTATGATCATAGCTTCAAAGGCTAAAAACAAGCTTGGTTTCATCAATGAGAAATGTGTGGAGAAATCTTCATAAAGCTTTGTGACTTGTAACTCAGTATACAGTTATATATTAAAGTAGGTTGGCAGCAACTCATAAAGCTTTTGTTGTTACATTACCATTTGCCTTTATTAGATAAATCTCAGCGGTTTGAACCCTTTAAGTCTCTTAACATTCTGATGTCAAGTTAATAAGACAGCGTTTAGTTACATTCTGATAAGGGTTTTTCTTAGTTCTTGTCAACTTGCTAAATATTATGGATTAGTCTCTTAACATTCTCTGCTGTTCAACAGATTCTGAATTATTTAAAAGGAAATGAGACATGAAAAGAAAGAAAGTACCAGCTAGACTATCATATCTCTCTTATAGGAAGTTTGCACAAGTTCCATAATCAATTAGGGAATATTAAAAGTAATCTCTTGGAGCAGGTTTGCCCCAGGACACTTTAATCTGTTAAGAAATTTGGAATACACCTGGACACACAATTGTAATCTTTGCTAACATGTAGTTTTCTCATTTATAAATGTTGGACTATATAGTGCATACCCTATGTGACTTGTAACTCAGTATACAGTTACTTACCATCCTTGTTACATTTTCTATTTAATGATTACAATTATGAAAGAAAGTTGTATTAATTCTGATGAATTTGTCTACCATAGGCTCCACTATGTAATGTCAAAGAAATGAAGATTGCAAAAAGAGGAAATCCCTTCCCGGCTCAATTTTCTTCCTGAGGTACTATTATTTGATTTCATCTGAATATTTATGAGATTTCTTATATACTGATTTTTGCATATTATATCAGTTTTCCCTCTTTTTATTTGTATTTTTTGCCTATTACATCAATTTTCCTTTGAGTGTATGGTTGAAATGCTACGACAATATTACATCTTAATGTTACATATGGTGTCATCCCTTGATGTTTGGTTAGTCCTTGTACTTTTATGGACATTGGATGCGAGCCTTGTGGTGTTCATTTCACAAATGAAGGATTCTTGTGTATGGGTTGATCATTTCTTAAAGTTATACTAAGCTTGAAGCATCACTTTCTGACCATATTGCAGGTGAGTTATATGCCACTATCAGTTATAGTCACCACCTTTAAGAAGGAAAATGTTAAGAGACCCCTCGAGGGATTTGGAGTTCTTGTTCCTTCTAAAGAGCAGCAGAATGGCTTAAAGGCCCTTGGTTATGCTTGGTTGTGTCCCTTATATATGAGGAAAAGCTAGTTTAATATGGTATATATAGTCATTCTGCTGCACAGGTACTCTCTTTTCCTCCATGATGTTTCCGGATCGTGCACCTAATGACCAATATCTTTACACAACCTTTGTTGGGGGAAGTCCAAACAAGGAGCTAGCAAATGCTTCAATGTATGGAAGCTCCAATGCTTTTACTTTGCTTCAGCTTTTGTAAATTATTAGTTCTTTCTTCTTTCCTATTAAAATTGCTTTCTTCTATATTTAAATATCTTAAGCAACTAATTTCCTATAAATTCAGCATTCAACTAATTTCTGTACTTCTCTTTGCTATTGACATAGCGATGAGTTGAAGCAAGTTGTCACCTCTGACCTTAGGCAGTTATTAGGAGCAGAGGGAGAACCCAAGTTTCTGAAGTACTTTCTCTTTTCCCTTCTGGCTATTAATCCTGGAAACCAGCATATTAGAAGCCATATTATCTAGAATATTTGAATAGTTATCTTACATTTTGAAGTATGCTTAAATGACAGTCATTTTTATTGGAAGAAAGCATTTCCTCTTTACGGGCATAATTATGATTCAGTGGTAGCAGCAATCGAGACAATGGAGAAAAACCTTCCTGGGTTCTTCTATGTAGGTATGTTCTTACCAACTTGAAATATGGGATATAATCTTGTAATGAAGATGAGTGGTAGTTTTTAAATCTCCAGTTCAACAAAAGGCTGGCAGATCATACTGTTGAAACATGTGATATGCATTTCTAGAAAGTTATAGAAATTGTTTAAGTAAATAGATTTCTAGAATTATCTAGAATAGCATAGAGACTAGCATCTAGAAAATAACATAGAAAAATCTAGAAAAATATAATCTAGCATCATGCTAGAAAAATCTAGAAAAATGTAGTCTAGCACCATGCTAGAAGAATCTAGAAACATGTAATCTAGCACCATGCTAGAAGAATCTAGAAAACTCAAAGATGTGTATAAATAGGAAGCCTAGCTTCCATATGTAATAACAAGAAATAACAATTACAAAAAAGCAATAAGCCTTTGCTATTCAATCTATCTACTAGAAAAATATAATCTAGCATCATGCTAGAAAAATCTAGAAAAATGTAGTCTAGCACCATGCTAGAAGAATCTAGAAACATGTTATCTAGTACAATGCTAGAAGAATCTAGAAAACTCAAAGATGTGTATAAATAGGAAGCCTAGCTTCCATATGTAATAACAAGAAATAACAATTACAAAAAAGCAATAAGCCTTTGCTATTCAATCTATCTAATAGTGTCCCATATTTCCTTTTTCAATTAAACCCATTATCAATTGTTCCTTATATTCATCAATCAAACCAAGAATATCCATCTATTCAACCATCAAAAACTAACAGTGGTATCAGAGCCTACGTTCTTTCATCAATTGGGCGTAGTTATTTTCAGATATCATGGCCGACAATTTCCGCTCAACAATCCCAGTTTCAGTTTTCCATGGAGAAAATTATGATTTTTGGTCTATCAAAATGACCACGTATTATAATCCCAAAAATTATGGGATATTGTTAGTAAGGGCTACACTATCCTTACTGACATTATCACTCTAAACAATACTCAAAAGAAAGAGCTTGAAGAGAATCAACAAAAAGATTCTCAAGCATTGTTCGTGCTGCAACAAGCTATGGCAGACGGAATTTTTCCAAGAATTATGGGAGCTATCAGTGCTAAGGAAGCATGGGATACACTACAGGAGGAGTTTCAAGGGAATGTAAAGGTACGTGCCATCAAACTACAGACTCTAAGAAGAGATTTTGAAAATTTAAAAATGAAGGACAATGAGACTGCTAAAGATTACTACTCAAGGATAAAGGAAGTAGTAAATCAAATGAAAGCCTATGGAGAAAACATCTCTGAAAAGAAGGTGGTTGAAAAAATTTTAATAAGCTGCACGGAGAAATATGATGCAATTATTACTGCTATTGAAGAATCTAAAGATATAGAAAAGTTAACATCAACAGAACTAATGGGCTCTTTAGAAGCATATGAAAAAAGACTGAGTAGGCGAGTTGAAGATTCAACAGAGAATGCCTTTCAATCTAAAATAAAAATGCAGTCTCAAAAATCTAAAAAAGAACAGAAGAATTTTCAAAAAAATTCTAGAAATAAACATAGTAAATATCCTACTTGTGGAATTTGCAAAAGAAAAAGTCATTTGGAAAAAGACTGTTGGTTTAAAGGAAAACCACAGTGTAGAGTTTGTAGAAAGTTTGGGCACGTAGAAAAAGATTGTTGCTCAAAAGAGACTCATCAAGCTAATTATACTGAAGATAAGGATGTAGAAAATCATATTTTCTACGTCTGTCAAGGCGAAGAAAAAAAAGATACTTTGTATCTAGATAGTGGTTGTAGTAACCACATGACAAAAGATGAAAGTACTTTCTGTAGCCTAAATAAAACTCATACAAAAGTAAAAATAGGAAATGCAGAATACATTGAGGCTACAGGAAAAGGCACTATTGCCATAGAGACGAAAAAGGGTAAACGGTACATAACTGATGTACTGTTAGTCCCTTCTATAAATCAAAACCTATTGAGTGTAGGACAAATGATGGAGAAATGATACTCTCTTCACTTTGAAGGAGACTCATGTACAATCTATGACAAGAAAAATAAAACTATGGAGATAACAAAGATCAAGATGAGAGGAAACAAATCATTTCCAGTAGAATGGAGATATGCCAACGAAGCAGCAATGAAGGCGCAAGTAGACAGCTCGTGGATTTGGCACAAAAGATTTGGTCACTTCCATTTCCATGGTCTGAAGATTCTTCATCAGAAAAATCTAATGCGCGACTTACCAACTATTGAAGAGATCAACGGTACCTATCAAGCATGTCTACAAGGCAAGCAGCATCGACAACCTTTTCCAACAGACAGAGCATGGAGAGAAAATGAGCCACTAGAGCTAATCCACACCGATGTCTGCGAACCAATGCGAACTCCATCACTGGATCAAAACAGGTACTTCATCCTCTTCATTGATGACTACACTCGAATGACTTGGGTTTATTTTCTTCGTGAAAAATCACAAGTCTTCGAGATTTTCAAAAAATTCAAAAATTTAGTCGAAAAACAAAGTGGCTATTATATAAAGACTATTCGGAGTGATCGTGGAAAAGAATACACATCCAAAGAGTTCAACAAATTCTGTGAAGATGAAGGAATGGAGCATCAACTTACAGTTGGATATACTCCAGAACAAAATGGAGTATCCGAAAGGAAAAACATAACAGTCATGGAAATGGCTCGAACTATGCTAATGGAGAAGGGCCTTCCAAAAAAATTCTGGGCAGAGGCGATATACACAGCAGTATATCTTCTCAACAGGTGTCTAACTAAAGCTGTACGAGACAAAACGCCAATTGAAGCCTGGAGTAGACGAAAACCATCAGCAAAACATTTAAAGATTTTCGGATGCATTTGTTATGCTCATATTCCAAAAGAATAGAGAAGCAAATTGGATGAAAAGACAGAAAAGGGAATATTTCTCGGCTATAGTGCTCAATTAAAAGGCTACCGTATCTATAGCTTGAAGACTAATAAGATACTCATTAGTCGAGATGTGGAGTTTGACGAAGATGCATCACACAACTGGGAAACTAAAGAGGTCGAAGGAAAGACAATTAATGTACCTGCAATACAACAAAGAGAAGAGGAGACGGACCCAGATCAAGGATCTCCAACTCAAGAACAACAGCCGATGGAGCAAGTCGAATCATCGCCAGAATCAACACCGAGAAAAACTAGATCTGTAATCGAGATCTTTGAATCTTGCAATTTGGCAATCGTGGAACCTGGAAGTTTCGAAGAAGCTTCAAAGCAAGAAGAATGGGTCAAAGCTATGGAGGAAGAAATAAGAATGATTGAGAAAAATGAAACATGGGAGTTGGTAGACCTTCCTCCGGACAAAGATGTCATTGGAGTTAAGTGGGTATATAAAACAAAACTTAACTCTGATGGATCTATCCAGAAACATAAGGCACAACTAGTAGCAAAAGGATACTCACAGCAGTTCGGAGTCGACTACAACGAAACATTTGCTCCAGTTGCTCGACTCGACACTATAAGGGCCCTCCTGGCATTAGCTGCTCAAAAGAGGTGGAAAATATATCAACCAGATGTGAAGTCATCATTTCTTAATGGCTATCTTGAAGAAGAAATCTACATAGAGTAGCCAAACGGATTTGTGGTGCAAGGACAAGAAAAGAAAGTACTAAGGTTAAAGAAGGCCTTATACGGATTAAAACAAGCTCCGCGAGCCTGGTATAGCCGAATCGATAGTTATTTCATAAAGCAAGGATTCAGGAGGAGCTACAACGAACCAACACTGTACATCAAGACCCAAGGTAAGAACAATACTCTCATTGTTTCTTTATATGTTGATGATCTTATATATACAGGAAACAAAAAGAGATTGATAGAGGAGTTTAAAAAGGATATGATGAAGACATTTGAGATGACAGACTTGGGCTTGATGCACTACTTTTTGGAAATTGAGACAAATCAAAGTGATGAAGGAATATTCATTTCCCAGAAGAAGTACACTGAAGATATCATTAAAAGGTTCAAGATGAGTGGTTGCAAAACTATGACAACACCACTTGATAGTACAAAAGCATTGAAGAAAGAAGATGGTTCTCCGCAAGCAAATAGCTCTATTTTTCGAAGTCTTATCGGAAGTCTTCTATACCTAACAACTACTAGATCGGACATCATGTACGCAACTAGCCTGCTATCAAGATTCATGCAAAATCCAACTCAAGTGCACTATGGAGCTACAAAAAGGATACTCAGGTACCTAGAAGGAACTAAAGACTACGGCATTTGGTACAAGCCCACTACTAGTTCAAAATTGTTCAGGTACACAGACAGTAACTGGGCAGGCTCACAAGATGACATGAAAAGCACATCTGGCTATGCTTTTACACTTGGCTCAGGCATTTTCTCTTGGGCATCAAAAAAGCAAGCAAATGTTGCACAATCATCTGCAGAGGCAGAATATATTGCAGCAGCATTTGCTACAAGTCAAGCGTTATGGCTCAAGAATATATTTGAAGATTTTGGAGAACCACAACATGAAGCAACTGAAATATACTGTGACAGTAAGTCAGCAATAGCAATGGTGAAGAATCCAGTGTTTCATAACAGGACCAAACACATCAGGATTAAATATCACTTCATCCGAGAAGCTGAAGCAAACAAAGAAATTTCGACCAAGTACTGCAAAACTGAAGAACAATTAGCAGACATTTTCACAAAGGCACTGCCAAGAGATAAGTTCGAGTTGCTACGAAGCAAGATTGGAGTAACAGAAATGCACATCAAGGAGGAGTGTTGAAACATGTGATATGCATTTCTAGAAAGTTATAGAAATTGTTTAAGTAAATAGATTTCTAGAATTATCTAGAATAGCATAGAGACTAGCATCTAGAAAATAACATAGAAAAATCTAGAAAAATGTAATCTAGCATCATGCTAGAAAAATGTAGTATATCACCATGCTAGAAGAATCTAGAAACATGTAATCTAGCACCATGCTAGAAGAATCTAGAAAACTCAAAGATGTGTATAAATTGGAAGCCTAGCTTCCATGTGTAATAACAATAAATAACAATTACAAAAAAGCAATAAGCCTTTGCTATTCAATCTATCTACTAGTGTCCCATATTTTCTTTTTCAATTAAACCCATTATCAATTATTCCTCCTATTCATCAATCAAACCAAGAATATCCATCTATTCAACCATCAAAAACTAACACATACATTATCTTGAACTAAGAACCTAATGAAATTTCATAGGATTTTGGCTAAACAGATCCTGTTTGGCATATCAACAGGTAACCATAGGGGTGGACTGTCTGTTGGCAAATCAATAGCATCTGGGTGCAAGGCCGCTGAACTTGTAATATCATATCTTGAATCGTCTTTAGATGACAAGAAACATAGGGAAGGACCCCTTTTGCAGAAATAACATGTGTGTCCTACTTCCCTTGTATCGCGACTTTTAGTTCCCCTCTTTTCTATCTTTTCATTTGTGAAAAAAAAAAAATATATATATATATATATTTATTCCTGGTGGTTTATTAGACTTGAGGATGTAGAAATAGATCTATACCAGCTAAATCATTAACTTTCCATCTTTCTAAAATGCAGGCTAAAAATTCAAAATTTAATACCGAAAAAAAGATTAAAAATAAAAAATCCTGGTTCAACCTGAAGCAAATGCCTTACATTTATAAACTTATAGTTTCCTTTCTTCACGTAGACATTTAATATTTGCCAAACAACAGAACTTGATCCAATCACACTTTTAAGTAGAAGCAAAGAGAAAAAAAAAAAAAAAAATAGTACTAAATTGCTGCACTGGAAGTACTTTCCATCAAAAGCTCATATAGATATATATAATACCTGCACAGAAATTACAATCCACTGTGCTACAATATATTACTTTCCTTCTATAATTTGATATTTGGCAAATGTTGCGTTAAACTAAGTTTTGCATAAACATTAACAAGAAACAAATTGATTATTATTAATTTATTTCCTACTTATAACTAATTAAAAACTTCATCTTATTAGATACATTTTTTTTATAAAAAGAAAGAAAGAAAGGAAAATGATATATTTATGATCTAAATGTTTTAAGGTAGCAACGGTGATTAAATAGAGGCAGACATGTACATATTGTCATGCATCATATAGAAAGGTAAGGTATGAAACTATTACCAAAAAAAAAAAAGGTAAGGTATGAAGACTCATTTACTTGCAAAAGCCAGCACACGTACGGTTATCATGACATTCTTTGAAAATATGAATCAAAGATTCCTCATCAAAGCCACAGATACAACAATTTGTTCCACTCTTTCAAGCCTTCTCGAAAAAGTCGCTTTAGTTGGGAGGACTTCAACCGCCACCCTCCACAGAAAGATCTTAATTAGTCTACCAGGGTTATGTGCTCAAGCTGTGCAGAAGAATGATGATAGCCATGGCGTATACTCTTTATTGGAGCATAAACACGGTAAGCTTGAAATAATGCATTGGTCCTCTAGCCAACAAAAGAAAGCTAGAAATTAAGGGTAGTAAATATAGTATGCTACGGTACGTACGAACCAATGTCTAGGTTTTCTACTGTGTAATGGACCTAACCTAATGGTACGATAAGAACTATTCAATTCTTATGACATGTGGTATTTTAAAAATAATTAATTTAATTACTCAGCAATTTACTGAATCATTTTAGTGTCTCAGCCAAGTAGTCCACTAATAATTGGATTTTCTACCATCATTTTTTTTTTGAGTAAATGAGGGGGAAAAAANTGTATATTAATCTTCAAATAAATATTCCAGCTAACTAAAAAAAAAAAAAGGGTACTTGTAGGCTTAGTCTGGATGTAAAATTACTCAGAATATATTTTCAGGTCAGCAATTTAGTTAGTAATATTAAAACTAAACTAAAAAACTTAGAGCATCTTAAATAGTTAATGTGGATTGCATTATACGTGGTATAAAAATTAAAATTGTCTAAACTTGTATGTCATAAATACGCAATCATATATAAAATTGTTCTCCAATGATAATGTTTTCAAAAACTATTTTTAGTTATTAATTAGTTATATATTTCATTACCTTTTTTTAATTTTTGAAATAGATGACTTTTTAAGAAATTTTTTAATTTTTAGAAAACTTTATAATGTTTAACATAATATCTAAAAGTAGGCATTCACTTTGATCGTGTTTAAGTCATATCAGCTTAACATTTATATTNTTTAATTTTTAGAAAACTTTATAATGTTTAACAGAATATCTAAAAGTAGGCATTCCTTTTGATTGCGTTTAAGTCATATCAGCTTAACAGTTATTTTAAACATTACCAGTGAAGAATAATTTTTTTAAAATGCTGAGTTTTGTTATTTGTCACCACTGATGATCGTCACTAGTGGAATTCAGCCGATGTGAGAAACTTTAATTGGAAAATATTTAATTTATTTTATTTTCCAATACTAAAATTCCCAATAAGAGAAAATGAACCATTTAATGGTAATCACTTAAAATGTCAAATAGTATGTATGTTCTGCTATTGATGTATCATAATTAGTGACAAATAGCTTAGTGGGACCGTAGCTTATGTAGCATATTTATTTTTACAATTCACANGTAGCTTATGTAGCATATTTATTTTTTCAATTTACATTCCCATTAAAAAAACTCTATTATAAGAGTTTTATTATTTGTCACCATTAGTGATCGTCAACAGAGGGACCGTAGCTTATGAGGAAAAATGAAAAAATTTGATTCATTTTATTTTTTAATACTAAAATTCTAATAAGAAAAAGTGAACCGTTTAATGATAACAACTTAAAATGCCACGTAACATACATGTCCCACTGGTGATCAATCACAAGTGGTGACAAATAGCATTTTCCTGTAATATATGTTTGTTTGGATAATCATATCAAATTGTCATTAAATAAAGAAAAAAAAACTATTTATCATCACTGGCCATGAATCAACAGTGGAATTTACATGTTATATAACATTTTAAATGGTTACCATTGAAGAGTTTATTTTTCTTTATTATGAATATTAAAAAATAAAATAGAATTAAGTACTTCTAATTGAAATTTGTCACATAAGCTACAATCCAACTGTTGATTATCACCAATGTAATAAATAGCAAAACTCTAAATAAGAATATGCTTTCATTCTTAGAAATTTTAGTTTTGTTTTTCTAAAACATTGAACACATTACTTTATGGATAATTTATCAAAGTTTTTACACTACTAGTGGTTATTACATTGTTAGGGCTAGTTTATTTTTCCAAGATAAAAATGCAACATAGGTTCGGCCTCAATGGGAAAATAAAACGGAGCACCTAACAACGTATTTTCACAGACCAAGAACTACGAGATCGCCCCTTCTCCTTCCCCTTCTTCAAATTCCGATTCGTATTGTTCATAGAGAAATCTCTGATCAACGATAGAACAAGATTCATTTTGCATCATATCTAAGAGATTCCTTGGTTCGGGCTGAAGGAGCTAATGAGGCTACTACGAAATATTTACTTATGGGTGGGGCAAGCTCTTCTATTCTGGTTCATTGAATCCATCGTTTGGGCTCATAATAAATTAAAAGTTGCTCCTGCTACTCAGCCTAGAGCCTTGAGCATTGTCCAAGGACGTGCTGTACTTCTTCGCCCTCCACCTAAGCTGCGCAGGAAAGGCCCGGGAACGAATTCACCGCCGTATGGCTGACCGGCGATTACTAGCGATTCTGGCTTCATGTAGGCGAGTTGCAGCAGGCCGAAAGGCGTAGTCGATGGACAATAGGTGAATATTCCTGTACTACCCCTTGTTGGTCCCGAGGGACTGAGGAGGCTAGGTTAGCCGAAAGATGGTTATCGGTCGTTGATCAGAGATTTCTCTATGAACAATACGAATCGGAATTTGAAGAAGGGGAAGGAGAAGGAGTCCTCGACCCGCAACGGATAGAGGAGGATTTATTCAATCACATAGTGAACAATACGAATCAGAATTTGAAGAAGGGGGATGATCATGATACTTCCCAAAAATCGAAATTCTTGATCAATGGAGGAACAATATCACCATTTTTGTTCAATAAGATACCAAAGTGGATGATTGACTCATTCCAGCCTTCCTTCTCCTTTCAGGGCCTATCCGAAAGAGAATCCAGTACTTCTTGGTCGTGAATATCTGAATAGGACGAACCGCTCTGTGGAGTGCTTCGAGGTTCAATTGTCCGAAATGAATTTCTAGATCTGCAGATTTATCAACACCAAGCATTCCTTTTTCTGATATACGAAATATGGGATTTCACTAAGTTGATTATTAGGAAATCTCGAATCAGACCATTTGTACTTACTTCAACAAAGGAAGCGTGGGCCTCTTCGATAGAAGAGGTTTTTTTGTCCCTTCTTCAAATTCCGATTCGTATTGTTCATAGAGAAATCTCTGATCAACGATAGAACAAGATCCATTTTGCATCATATCTAAGGGATTCCTTGGTTTCCATCGCGAGGAGATACTCGTTTATTCAGTATCGGACCATCCATAGCAGTCATATCCATTTTAGTAAGCTATTCAGTAGTTCCATTTGGCTATCACCTTGTTTTAGTGGATCTCAATATTGGTCTGTGAAGATACGTTGTTAGGTGCTCCGTTTTATTTTCCCATTGAGGCTGAACCTAAACCTGTGCTCGAGAGATAGCTGTCCATATACTGATAAGGGATGTATGGATTCTCGAGAAGAGAGGAGTCGTGGTGGTCCAATCCTCCTCTATCCGTTGCGGGTCGAGGACTCCTTCTCCTTCCCCTTCTTCAAATTCCATCTCTGCAAAGCGTAAAGGTATTCATATTATAAATCTTACCAGAACTGCTCGGTTTTTATCAAAAGCTTGTGATTTAGTTTTTGATGCAGCAAGTAGGGGAAAACAATTCTTAATTGTTGGTACCAAAAATAAAGCAGCGGATTCAGTAGCACGGGCTGCAATAAAGGCTCGATGTGTTCTTCATGTAGCATTAAGACCGAATGACTATGAAATTACGTCGATACTTCCACATATTACGGGTAACGTAGGAGACATCTCTATTTTTCCCCCTTCCAATATATCAAAATTATTTATATATAGAGAGAGAAGGAACTAGTAATTCTTTAATTTGAAAGAATAAAGAGTCAAAAGTAAGCGCTCTATTGCCGGTGGTAAAAATAGTACTGTATACAATTTTGTTCAAAATTTCCGAAATAGAAAAAAAAAATCATAAAATGGACAAACTTAAAAAATACCCTAATAATATTGTATTAACAATCTTCTTCTAGTACTTTTTTTAGCAACATTTTTAGTTAATAAATTTCTTCTTGTGTTTGCCAGCTGAAAATGGAATGGCAAAAACTTCCACATACACTGATACACATGGACTCAAAATAATTTTCCATGGACATTACTTATAACCCCCGGCTGTAGTTGATTACTCTATTAATATGGCCAAACTTTTAGTTAAAGGATATCATTGATTTTCTTACCTACCAAAATAAAGAGAAAAAAAGAATAGGAAATTATTAAATTTCACTTCTTCTGCTCTTTGCTAGCTTTAAATATTTATTTGATAAAGTTTTCTAGCTGAAAATAGAGGGCTTTTCTCAAGTGAAACCCAACAGGGGTCTCCAACATGAACCCCCTGTTGGGAGGCAACCGGAAATATATGTGCCCGGTCAAAAAGTTGGAATTAAAAAAAAAAAATTATTTTGTTTTTTTGTGCATTTACAAATTTAGCCTCAATTTTTTATAGTTTTCCAATTATACCCTCAATTAAATTATAACCTAAATTAACAAATCAAAAATTTCAGAAATCTCCTCCCCCGAAAATTCTGCTTCTCCCCCCTTTCTTCTCCCCCCGAAAATTCTGCTTCTCCACCCTTTATTTGCCCCCGAAATTTCGGCCTCTCACCCAATCTTCTCGTCCGACGCGGCGGCTTCGTCCCTCTCCCCGACGCGCCGTCTTCCTCTTCCTCTTCCTCCTTCTCCTTCACCGACATTGGGAGTCTTCCTCCCTTCACGCCGGCTTTTCAGTAAATACGGAGGCACTGTGCTTCACTTCATCCGGTCCTGCGCCTTTCTTCTCCCCCGACCACCACCGGTCATGTCTTAGTCTGCTCTCCAAGTGTAGTTTTAATGGAGTAAATTTTCGATACTCCGAGTATACCGTGTACTCAAAACTTCAAAGTAAGTAAAATCCTCAATGTGTAAAATATTGTCTTCAAAATATTTGATGTATGTTTAAATTTTATTCAAAACTGTTGAATTGGTAAGCACTGTGTTTCTATTTTTAAATATTAGAAATATACTTTTAGATAATATATATAACGATCTAGGGGTTTTTGTGCTTTTCTGGGATGTAGCTTAGTTCAGTTTAGAGGGACTGAGTTTTATATGTTTGAGGGAGGTGGGTTTAATAGGGTTTTCTGCGTACAGTTTTGCAAAGGCACTGAAAGATAGATTAGGGAGACAGAGAAGATTAAAGATTTTTTTCAATTTAGCCACATTATTTAAATAAGAGGTATAGAAATTTCCATTAGGGATAGTAGGTCAATATAGTTGCCTCAGTGTAGATGACTGTGTGGTCACTATATCCGATGGAAAAGCGTGTGACAAACGGTGATTTCTCTTAAATGAAATCAATATTTGATATTCATTTATAAGCTAGGGGAATAACATATTTGTGGTGTTTGTATTGTACTGAAAGAATATATTGTTTCCAATTGCTTTGCCAGTATTATATGAAATTATGACATAGTTTATGGAAATACTGCTGTTCTATTAAGTATGTATACTGATTTTATCTATGTTTTGCTTTGTCAGTATTATATGAACTTCTTACATAGTTTGTGCACTGAATCTGCCAACCAAAAGTAAATATTGAACTTTTACTATTGATATTTTGTTTATTTTGTGAAATTTTAATTTTAAAGGTTATTAGAGTTTTGTTGTTAGGATTTCTTTAAACAACAGTTTATGGAATATTGTTAGGTTCGAAGTTAATTTGTAGTAGAATATGGTTGGAAAGAATCATATTTTACAAAAAAAAAACACCCTTTCTTAGGGTTTAGTAATGTTTTAATTTAGGTCCTTATTTTGTTTATTGGTATGCGAGTGTATTTGCTGCAGGATCAATTTTTTTTTGGGTTTGTGATTTAAGATA
>QANX01002382.1:0-28632 GCA_003254975.1 Ochetophila trinervis | reverse complement strand
AAAGAAGAAAATTAAAAGAAGAGGAGTATATTGTTTAGTTGAAACATGGAATCGATGTTGTCATTTTGACATTTGATTAACTAACTGCAAAAAAGTATATAATAGGACATATGCAAAGAGACGAGAACAAACTACAAGCTAAGAAAAATATAATGGAATATTCACTATCTACTAATTTTTCTGAATTTGGGAAATAGACATTTCACTATTAGATGCCCAATTTCTATAGATTCATTGTCAACTAAAGAATGATATTCCCAATATATGAGCATAAAAAAAAACTGATTAATATATTGCTTGTGGTAGATGCTTTATCCTCTAGTTTTGGGTTTTAAGTTTGCACTTTCAGTGAAACTGTTAGACATTGGAGAATTGAACATTTTGTGAAAGCAACAATAACAGATATAACATATGTACTAACTATGCATTCTCCAGTGAAACTGTTCATTTTAGACAAAAATAAATAAATAAATAAAAATTGTAATACATAGAACAATTACATATAGGCAATCAGTCCCTGAGGAATCTCCAAGGTCCTGTTCCTGTCCCTAACCTGCAAATACAAATACATATGCAGCTTAAAAACCCATTTGTTGTGCAATTCTATTTTTAAGATATCTTTTGGTTTTACTTTTCCTTTTTCCATATGAAATAAAGAGATTATTATGAATGAAAGGAGTGCCTGATGAAAAATGTAACAGAAATATAGTCCCTCCTCATAAAACAGAAACATTTAGCATTTCGACAAGAAGATTTACCTCCAATAGCCAACGAATACGCGCAAGCTCATGTATAAAGATAGAGCAATCCATATACCAACAAAGCCATGAGCTGAGGAGAGTACAAATAAACACCATATGCTCACTATAGCCACCAAAACCTGAAGCCAAAAGAGGGCTAGTTAATCAAGAACTTTGTTAAGGGAGAGGGAGAGATAGAGATAGAAGAACGAAATAAAAAAATGAATCATATTTCTTCTTTTAAGACTTGCCATTGAGTATGCAGAGTAAGCAAAATCAGATGCTCCATAATTGACTCCATCAAACACAAATGCTAAAGCATTGATAGGTTGAGTCACAGCAACAAACTAGCAATTAAAGTTAAGGGAAAAAAGAACAGAAAAAAGAAGAAGATTCAGTTGTAAAACAATATGAATCCAACTGGACTAGGAATTCTCTTAGGGGTAGAGTGGGAGAGAACAAATACTGGGATGCCTATGCTCATTAGCTGCAGAACTTTGATGTCCTTTGTGAATAGTATGGAAGCACACTTTAGAACAGCTGTAACGATGACTGAGAGCACAAGGCCTAAAACCAAACCCAACTGCAGTACACGAGAAGCAGTGGCAGTGGCTTTTCTGTAATCCTTCTTTGCAAATGCACTAGCAAGGATTGCCTGAATATAAGTGGGAAACAATTAAAATCTACTCCAGAAGCAATATGTTTCTATATGCAATGTCATAAAAAGACTTAAACTCGGCTTTTAAACATTCAGAATAAAAATATAACTCCTTGATGTTAAGATGTTTCTGAAAGTTTCCAAGTTGATAGTGAGTAGTACTGAGTTTGCCTAAGTAGAAGTAGGGAGGAGAGTAAGTCTATGGGCTTAACGATGACCATAAGAGAAAATATTTTATGGCCATACAAGTGATGTTCAAGTCTTTGTTTCAAAATTTGGAAGTTATATTGAACAATAAAGATGGAGGTTGATGCACAATTATCACCATTGCAGTTCTGTTTACTTTAACTTTTGTTCTTTTACTTACTTGTCCAGCCACAGCCAAGCCATCAGCAAGCAAAGACGTTGCCAGCCAAATCTGCAAGCAAACTTGGAATGCAGCCATTGATGTTGAACCTTGCCTTGCAGCCAATGATGCTGCCAATGTAACACAGAGTGTTGCGGCGATGACCCTCATCAATAACAAAGTTCCTGAATTAAAAGCACCAAATTTGGTTGGCTGCTCAGACATATTATAACTAAACACTGGGAGCATAGAGTTATAGCAATGACAAATGAAATAATTCTTTATATCAAGGATTCCCATTGGTATGATTGCTGAGAGAAGTTCTTACCATTTTTAAGAAATCGGCCAAACTGCAGATCTTTGATACTTGGGGGTTGGAGAATAACAAGTTTCATTAATCTCCACAAAAGAATAACAGAGATTAAGTACCTATATGATTAGCTCATATCAGGTGGAGAGGAAGTAAATTAAGATATTGCTGAATGTTATTTATGAAAAATCATGATAAAAGCTTACTGGGAAATAACATGGGCAATGGCAGCACCGCTAACACCCATATGAAGGGTGAAGATAAGTATTGGATCTAATATGATGTTTGCTACATCTCCCACCACTATATTTGTTTAAAAATAAAAATAAAAAGATTTAGTTGAAAATTAAATGACAACAAAGATGGAAAAGTTCACTTTCCTTTGAACCAAACAGGTTTTTAGATGTCATAACTTATATTTCGATGCAACATCTAAATGCTCATTAGCATGCATCAATAAAATGATAAAACTTTGATGAAGAAAATAAAAGAAAAAGAAAAAGAATTGTACTACTTGTAGCATAAAAAGGAGTCTTTGTATCTTTGATTCCACGAAAAACCCCTTGCATAGCCAAGGAGAGAAGAACAGCTGGAGCACCAAGTGACCTCAATGTCAAGTACTGTCTTGCTGGATTTAGCATAGGAGAATTCTGCATAAACCAAACAACACCTACCACCATTATGACTAACATATATGCAGTAGAAAATTAACATAAAATTAAAAAAATATCTTCGATTATTCAGATTTTGGATCGAAATGGGAGGTTGGCATGAAAACTATAGTCATAAGTTCAAACTTATGAGAGGAGTACTGGAATTGGGTTATGTACATTAACAATGTGAATTTAAGAATCATGACTTCTATGATATGTCTACTAATCAAAGCATTCCAGAATTAGAACTAAGGAACTACAAGTTAGACGTATTTGCTGAACTAAGAACACTTACAGAATCAACGCCCATGTAATTTAGTAGTGGTTTACCAGCAAAGATAAGGAATAAAGCTTGGATTAGCCCAAGCATGCTGGCTATAACCAATGCTGATGAAGCTGATGGAATATGTCTTCTGGTTTGCTCAAGCTTTATCTTTTCTGTCTTAATACTGGTAGAGGATGATATATGGGATGATGCAGGGTCTAGTTCAAACAATGAAGCAAATTAATAGATTAAAAGGTGGCTCAATGATTCATAAAATACATGGAAAAGGAAAAATAACAACTTATAAAACTGCAGAGGAGGTTGAATGAGAAAGCAACTAGTCAAGGAAGGAAAAAGATACCAACTAGCGGTGAAAGCTCTTCCATTTCCAGTTCCTTGTTGAAAGAAATACTTTTTTGAAGTTCTTCATGTTTTGCTGCTTCATGACTTAATGTTTCAATGGCATCCTCTTCGGCGACGAAAGAGGTTGTGATACTGACAAGGGGAAAGATTGCTATTTTTGATGCTTGGTTGAAAACAGAGATGGAGATTCCCACAGCAGCAAGCTCCACAGCACCTACACATTTTGAATTGTTCATCACCCAAATCAGTTCAATTATACAATTTTCTCAGATCTGATAATAGCTTAACCATTCAAGTAGTGACAAAAATTGGTAAAGAACTTATTGCAGAATGGATGAAGATTTAAGAACACCAAGAAACAAACCTATATGGCCTATAAATGCGGTGTCGATTAGAGAAGCAATAGGATCTGCTGTCAATGCCAGTGCTGAGGGAAGGGCAATGTTTGCTATTTCTAGGCCCAGTTCATCCTTTTTGAAAACATTCCTAGAAATCCCAATTTTTTCATCACAATTATGGATTGCCCTTTATTCTTATTATAATCTTTTGTCTAGTGAAGAAAAGTAGATCTGTTAGTCAGATTGGTACAAAAAGACCTGCTCATATTCTGTGTTTCTAGGCCCAGTTAGCAAGCATAGTGTGTTTGTATATATGTGTGTGTGTGTGTGTGTGTACCTTGCATCCTTGAAGAACACAGAGAGAGGCATATTGCTCATATTCTGCCACATTGAGCAAACTGATTGAAACATCGAACCAAAATATTTTGCCATCATGTACATTTTGTGGTCATCACCATTCCAAAACCCAGAAATATGCTTCAAATATGAAAGGTTCAAGAGTAATGAGAGCTAAGAAGATGACCAAGTGTACAAGTTTCAAGAAGGAAAACATTAAAGCTACATGGAATACTAATTGATTAGCAAAAATTTCAGGATAATCTGAAGGAAATGAAAAGAAAAAACCATGCTTAATGGAGAAGTTTTTTGGTGCGGATGTTTTATTATTTCCAAGTCAAAGTGCTTTGAAATCCCACCCCAGATATGAAGACACTGCATGAACCTCCCTCAGTCGTATGAAACCCACGATACCCAACAAAACAAATATTGTATATTATATACTGTAATGACATATTTTATAATATGTTCGAATAAATATATATGTTACGTGATGATTTATGAATTTAAAATCTGGTCTGATCAGTATTTTAAAATTTTAAGAAATGGCAACAATAGTTGATATGAAAATTTTAATTTTATTAATTGCAAGATGAAAAAAAATATAATTTAAATTTTTTACTCCACTGTCTTGAACCCATGATCTCACCGGTAAATATGAATAACAAACCAATTAAACCAATTTCACTTCACTTAATATGAAATTTGAGAATTAACCAAATCAGAAATAGAAAAATCATTGTATTGGGAAAAAAATATTTTTAGGTGGAAAAAATTAAAAGATTTCTCGGGAAAGAAATTGTAAGTGGCAAATAGAAAAAAAATCAAAATATTAAATTGGAAAATTTGATTTGGTTATTTTAAAATCCACATAAACCATTTTTACCGGTTGTTAAAAGTTTAATGGAATGACTTGTAAAAGTAGGTGCTTCAAAAATCACATGATTTTTTTCACAATTAAGCAAGCACCCTAATGGTAGGATCATATATACGTACAGTAAGACAGAGGAATATATATAAGCCCTTAGTATGGTTGTCACCAAAAAAAAAAAAAAAAAAGAGTTCAACAAACCTATTCAAAAAAATTCGGTCCAAATTCAGTCTAAGTCTGCTTTATTTTTTTTGAAATTGGACTTAAATTTTAGATTTTAATCTACATATGACCTATTGAACTACTCGTCGGATTGACCCAAAGTTCAGTCCGATATAATTTTATAATTTATTTTTATATTTTTATTCAATTTGTTATATAGTATGTTGTATTTAACTTTTTTTGTCATATTATATATTTTGAAAATATTATAAGATAACTTATTATTTTTATTTGGTTATTAAATATATCTAAGAAAAAAAATTAAATCAAATTTTGAGTTTATCTAAAAAAAAAAATAAATAAATAAACTTTAGACTCTAAATTCAAGTCTAAACTTGGAACCCAACTTGATGATCAATGCCGATAGGACAGAATACAAAGCTTTAGATTTAAAATATTGATGTAGTCGACCCAAAATGTTTTAATTTGAACTAAACTTAAACTGAACTGTACAATTTGAATTTCAGTAATGCTATAGGGAAGAAATTATTGAATCCTTTTAAAAATTATTAAAAAGAAAAAGAAAAAAAAAACTCACACAATACTTTTTTTTTATAATTATATTAAATTACAAAATACTTTATAGTTTTATTTCGCAAGTATACACTTTTTATTATTTTGGAATAAGCCAAAGAATACTTTGAAGAAAATTTAACAAAGATAATAAAAATATATATATATATATATATGTTATATATAATTGTTCTATTAAGACAATGCAACTGGAAAATATCACTGATGTTAACCTCAAAAGTTGACAATTTAATACAATCTCCCTCTCCAATTTCAAGAATAAAACAAATACAAAAAATTGTAATTTAAGCATGGACTTGAATTCTATACATTTATCTTGATAAGTTATAAAGTCGAGACAATTTAATTTATACTTTTTCAATTTAAAGTTTAATTTCTCTTTATTATAACATCATGTAAATAAATATTTAAACGTAGCGACAACAACTCAACTAAGTATATATCATAATGTTTTGTCAAGAATTAAAACCAAATATCCTTTTTCTTTTTTTCCCTATTAGTGTTTATCTATAATATAAAATTTGGCAATGAAGAATTGATTACTGAAATGCAACATTTTAATCACCAATAATCTCCACATGAACATTTTCCATCCTCAAACCTATGAAACCGATTGTTATCCCTAACAATAATTACCCTTCCTGAGCATTTGGACATGAACTTGATTGCAGTGTGACAATCACCACAAACACGTAAATTTTTCATAACCCTGATTGGCCTTTCAGGCGGGAAGGTAATGAGTCCAAATGCTATGGCCAATCTTTCACTGTGATACCTAATTGTTTGATTCTTCTCCTCACCATCTACTTTTCTCAGCACAAAACTTGTGTCTGCAACATAACCAACTTTCTCCATTTCCTCCCCTAACTCCTCCAACTTCTGGTAAATCTCTTTGGCTTTCATGTGAAACCTATCCCCAGAAGCAAAGGTGTGAACTTTATTTCCATCCTCTACCCAGCTCAAACCCGTTTCCTTCTTCACTCCTTGGTCTCTTAGCATCTTCCTTGCTTTGGCTGCTTCTTCCCATCTTCCAGTAGCAGCATAAGCATTTGACAGAAGGACATGCAGGCCTGAGCTCACACTGCCCATCTCAGAGACTTTATCAGCTACCAAGGCTGCTAATTCAGTGTCTCCGTGAATTCTACAACCGGTTAATAAAGCTCCCCAAACCGATTCTGTTGGTTTTATTGGCATTTCATCAATGACTGAAACTGCATCCTGCAATTTTCCAGCACGGCCAAGCAAATCCACCATGGAAGCGTAATGCTGAGCTCCAGGTTCAATTCCATACTCCTTCATCAGCTCAAAGTAACGTTTCCCTTCCTCGACTAGCCCAGCATGGCTACAGGCATAGAGGATACACAAAAAAGTAATGAAATTGGGCTTCATTCCAACACATTTCATCTGTTTAAACAGATCAAAAGCTTTGTATGTGTGTGCATGCTGAGCACAAGCTATAAGCATTGCATTCCACATACCAAGATTCTTAACTGGTATCTCATCAAAAACTCCATAAGCTCCTTCTATAACCCCACATTTCGAATATAAAGAAACCAGAGAACTTCCCACAAAACTCGATGAATCAAAGTTAGTTTTGAAGCACAGCCCATGTATTTGCTTCCCTAATTCAAGTAGCGTTGAATTGCCACAAACTCGTATGACACTAGAAAATGTAAAATCGTTAACCTCCAAATTTTCAGTTAAGGCTTGCTTAAACAGCGTCAAAGCCTCCTTATCTTCACCTGTTTGAGCATAGCCATATATCATTCCACTCCACGAAACCACATTCTTTTCAGGCATTTCATCGAACATTCGTCGAGCATCTATTATCTCTCCACACTTTGCATACATATCAACCATCGAGCTCCCAACAAACACATCGAACTCATACCCAGTCTTAACCACAAGGCAATGAATAGACTGCCCAATATCACACCTCCCCAGAATCGCGCATGACTTAGTTGCGCTCGGGTATATATGATCGTCGGCTTGAAGCCCACCACCAAGCATTCGACGAAAGAAGTCAAGGGCAATCACAGGAAGCTCATTCTGGGCAAGCGACGAAATAACAGAGCTCCAGGTGGTGGATGATTTCTGCGGGGTTTCATGGAAAACTTGGCAGGAACAAAAGGGAAGTTGGGATTTTGAGTAGAAGTTGATGAGGTGGTGGGATAGCAAAGGGATAGTTTGGAATCCCGATTTGATGATATGGGCATGGAGCTGGAGACCCTTTGGGGTGGACCTGGAGCGTGTCAGAGAGAGAAGGAGGCCGCAAATGTGCCTGTAGTTTTGTTCAAAGCTGTGTTGGTTCAGAGGGTTTTGAGAGGGTTTTGGGGTAGAAGTAGTTGATGGTTTTGGGAGTGAGAGCCAAGGTGTCAATTTCAGTGTCACTTGGAATTGGAAGGGCTTTCTGGGAAGTGGGTGAAGCATTTAGATGTTTTTTTGATTCCACCATAAAGCGGAGACCGGTGAACATAAATATTTTGCCGCTGGTTTTGTAGTTTTTTTTTAAAGGTATTTTTATTTGGTTATTCAAAATATATCTTTTATTCGTAGTCTAAAATATACTTACTAAAATGTATATTTGGTATTCTGGATATAAATTTTGAATTTCTACTGTGAAATAAAATTTTAAAAGAAATAAAAAAGTTTTTAAAAAAAAATTGTTAGAAAAGCAGTTTTTGTTTTTATTTGGTTATTCAAACTTTATCTTTTATTTGAAATAAAGACAGAGGTACAACAATATTCAGAACTGACCAAACAGTAGTCAGTTTCACAAATAGAGAAAAGATGTTTTTGTAGTCAATTATTTTTTTCTGTTTAAAACTTTTTACTATCAATCTGGTTTTATATCTTTTGAAACCATCATGCTCTTCCTTAACTTTGATATATAACTTTGATATATTCATTTATTGTGTAAAGCTTTCTTATCCTTTAATAACTTAGCTAGCTCCCAATTCTGGTTGTATATAAGTGAATTTATTTCTTCATTCATTGCAAATTCTTACTTATTTGCACCATTAATCTGACACGCCTTATCAAAATGTTGATGTTCAACTCCATTTTTAAACAACAGATAATCTAAATATTTTTCTATTTGACACGTGATAAACTAAATCTCCTAACTGGAACAAGATATTGAGGCAAATCAACCACCCTCATGAGACAAATCTCCTCAACTTGAGGAGTCTAGTATGTTTTGTCTGCCAAAATTTTATCTCCAACATCATCTGGCTCAAAATAAACAGATTTATGTTGTACAAAATTAGCAAACTTTATTGCATCTCTATTTTTATAGGTAACTTTTTCGTTAAAAAACTACATCTCTACTTATAAGACTTTTATATTCTAATCATCTCATAATTTATAACCAAAGCCATCACTACCATAACCAATAAAAGTATATTTGAGTGATTTAACATCCAATATTTTTCTAGCTTGATCACTAATATGTACAAATGAGACACATCCAAATACTTTGAAATTAGAAAGACATCTATTTTTTACTTCATACTTCATAATTCTTTTAATATTATGTGCTCCAATATTACTGATGGTCCACTATTTATTAAGCAAGTTGTTGTTTTGACTGCTTTTCAAAACTGCTTCAGAAGACTTGCATATAGATGCATGCTCATGGCCGTTTTAGTTAATATTATGTTCATCCATTCTACCATACCATCATGTTGAGGTGTCCCTGCAGTCTTCTCCAATTTAATTCTATTCTCGTAACAAAACTTTTTGAACTCAAAGTTTTCATACTCTCTACCATTGTTATTAGATATGAACTTTTTGATTCTCAAACATGTTTCATTCTCCATCATTATCTTCTACCTTTTGTACACCTCAAATGCTTCAAATTTCTTAATCATAAAGTATACCCATAGTTTCCTCAAGGATTATCAATGATAGTCACAAAGTAAGACTTTCAACCCATTGATGCATTGAAGCTGGCCCTCTGTATGAAGTAACCTAAACATCTTTGTCGACTTCTCTGCTAAGGATAAATACAAATCCTTTAGGTACAAATAATCCCCCATATGCATATTCCAGATTTTGAATTAACACCACAATTTTTTTGATCTTGGATGATACATTTTCTAATCTTATTGCTCGTATTCAAATTGTGAATCGAATCTTCCAAATGTTTGTTTGTCTAACCTAGTTCTGATATTAGTTGTTGGAAAAAATTAATCAAACATAATCTTGGGATTAATGAAAATAGAGAATTAAATAAAAATATCAAAACACATAGCACACAAATAACATAAATTAAAAAAAAAAAAATTGACGTGGTTTTAACAATCAATGTGATCCCTAAGTCCATCTAGCGCAAAAAAAATTATCATGGTAAAATCTCTCATCTCAATTTTAATAGCTTGTTTTTCTCTCATACAAACACATATAAAATTAAAGGTTAGATAAACTAAACCTATAAATATAAAAGTCATTATATATTATACTAGGTAATTGTGAATTGTACTCATCAATATTAGCATAGTAAAATTTCATCAGTTTATCTTTCATCAATTTTGGCATACTCAGTCAAATGAATATTCATGACTACATATCTAATCATAAACCACTGTAATGATTTTAAATGAATTGGATGAGAGAAAACATTTTATTTTATGTTTCAAAATCAAAATATCCCTAAAAAACGATCCAAGTGAAATTTTTTCTCAAATTACCTTTTATCAACAACTTTGAGCGATATATATATATATATATATATATATATATATTTTTTTTTTTTTCCAAAGAGTTGCACTATAATCTTGCCAAGAAAAGTTCAAGATTGTCTCTAGAGCTCATGTGGCGACCAAGTCAACGCAAATTGGCCTCTCTGGCGCACCATCCACAGATAGAGAGCATCAGACAATTCAACCTTGCTGCCGCCCAAGGTCTTTGGCAATCCCAATGGCCCACAAAGCAAAGGCTTTTTTCTCTGCACGCGTGGGTGGTCTTGGAGGCCCGTTGGACTGGGCTCGGATTTTCCTTCGGTTACAAAGTAAGATTTGATTCAGTGCTCGGCAGCTCTGGTTAAAAGAAGAAAAAACAAAAAAATATAAGCAAAACAAGGATTTGAAAAAAATGGGGATCCAGAAAAGAGAGGCAGAAAATCCTTTTATCACTGCTAAAATTAACTTGCTTATATAAATTCTTATACAAGAATCAACCATCAACAGCAAAGGGCTGGAAATTAAAGGAATTTTTATTTTTGATATTGTTTGATTTTTCAAGACAAAAACTTATCAATTTTGGTCTTTGATGGGCGACCACACTTGGTTTTCGATGGTTAGAACTTAGAATTGTGTCTCGTCTGCCAAAAAAATTTGAGCACCTAAAAACCATATAAGCCCTTCCTTTTGGCCAAATTTCACACATGCAAAGACTTATTCCCATGCTAATCCTGCTTTTTACTTTGAGCATCGAATCCATTTGGATGCAACATATAAAAGCTCTTTAACCTTCTGTATTTTGTATTTTTCTTTCATATTATTTGATTTCTCAACATTAAAATGTTAATATTTTTCTTTTAAAAATAGACAAAATTTAAATTTCTTATCTCAAAAATATAAAATTTGCATGAGCCCTATTCATAAATTTGCATAAAAAGGAAAAAGGTACCCAAAATAAAAAAAACAAGGGTTGGCAAAAAAAAAAAAGGACCAATTAATAAAACTTTAAAAGAATAAAGAAAAATAAAACAAAAAACAAGAAAAAAATGAGAGAATAAAGTACTCACAAATAAGAACATATCAAAAAATACAGAAATATAAAATGGTACAATTTTTTGTTTTTTTGTTTTTCTGTTTTTCCAGAGGAATAGGACTTAGGAAAACAAAAAACAAAAAATGTAAAAAAAAAAAAAAGGCTTTCCATTACAGTGAAGTATTGAGCATGGTAATATAAATTTTCCAATGTCAAACTCAGGAACTCATCCACATCTAGGATTATTTCATGCTAGGTTATTTTCGTGATTGGTTAATGCTGGATTTTTTAGGTGTAAATTTAACATACTATTTTTTTTTAAAAGTTGGCTACTTTTTTATTTTTGTTTTCTTGAATAAAAAAAAGTTAGAGAGATAGAAATTTATATATAACCTGCAATTTCGACAAATTAAACATCTGACTTAAATGATAGAAATACTTAAATTCTAATTTTTTTGGACCAAAAATTGAAATCTTTACCAACTCATATGAGTTTGGCAACCTTTCTGTAGTGGTATTATGGGAGAGATATTTTATATTATCATTTGAGGTGTAATAAATATCCTCGTATGTTTTCACAAATGATTTTTTCTTTTTTTTCCCCTTCAACTTTTGTAAATAAGAGTTTTCAAAAAAAATTAACAACTTATTTATTCATGCAAAGAAAAAGTATCCCATTCCCATCACAGCGAGAAACTGATGGAAAAATACAACTTAAATAAGCTAAAAGCCAAACATGTTCTGATCACCTTACTGTTGTTAAGCTCTTTTAGATGATCAATCCATTATGAGCTCATGCATGCGAATTGTAAGTGCATGATAAATATTTGCAATTATTAAAACGACACCGTATAACGTGTGTATATATATACACAACCCAGTTTGAGCCAGAAAAGAAAAAACATAAAAAATTCTGCGACGCTCAGCTCTGCAAATACAAAGGCACTGAGCGAAAATTCAAGCTACAAAGCCCTAAAAATTTAGTTACCAATGGAAGAAGGGGAAGAGTTGGTCTGGAAATCGGAGGCGGCGGAGTCAATGATGTCAGTTACGCTTGGGAGAGTGATGAGTGCTCTGCTCGGTGCTCGCCCCAGAAAGCTCAACGACGCCATTACTCGACTCTCCTCCGACCCTAGCACAAGACCTTCACTGGGTTAGTTTCCGTTTCAGGCTGGTAGAAGAGTTTTTTTTTTTTTCTTCTGATTAATAGTTTGAGAGAGTTTTTATTTTAATGGGATTTTTATTCATTATTTTCTGTGTCAATGGCATTTCAGGCTCATTGGAAGAGTCCCTTTGGTTTTTGCTCAAGTATGTTAAGGATGCCGCTGGAAAGGAGGAGTCTTTGGATGCAATTGTAGTTCCCATGCTTGAAAATGTATGATGCTCCATTTCTTTTTTTTTTTTTTTTTTTTTACCATCAAATACCATTTACGGTTTTTCTTTTTATTTATTTATCATTATTAATTAATTTGATCATACTTAACTTATATGCTTCAAATTAAAATAAAAACAGTCTTTGAGGAGCAAGGATGTAAAGCATTCACATGGAGGCCAATCCCTGCTACTTCTTAACTGGCTATTCCAAGATGAATTTCTTTTCCAAGCTATTGCCACCAATCTTGCTAAGATTAATGCAACCAAAGATGATCGGTTTATAGCCTTTGGCTGGTGTACCCTTGTACGTGGTCTTCTGGAATATGAGAGTGCTAGGAATCAATACCCAATGAATGGTACTAGAGCATTTTCTTCATCTTTTTGATGAACTTCTTAGTTGTTATGATATAAAGTATGCACTTTTTTAAAATTTAGAATTCCCATCAGACCTCAAAAAGATGGGATAGAACGTATTAGTATAGTTGATTTAGTTTTTGGAATCTTGCAGTTAGAAAGGATGTTTATTATTATGGATAAGAACTGATATATTTGTGTGTTGTCAACTTTTAAGTCCTTGGTGATGAAAGTGTTGGGTTTTGTTTTTCCTGATCACAGGAATAAGGCAGAGGTACTTTGACTTGCTGAAGATATTTTGCTCGTGTATTCCACATCTCTCTCATATTGTTAGCACTGGAAGGTATAAGTCTTTCATATTGTGTTTTATATGGTATTTTAACCATAGGGCAGATGTTAACATTGGTATTCTACTTGGAAAAGTATCCATATCTTTGCGGAATGTCAGTGTTTCCTGCTCAATACCTTTGTATATGAGTGTTATTTCTTTTTCTAATTTGATTGAATTTAAAGTGACTTTGTAATAAGGATTCAAGGTGCTGGGGTTGCTTTTTTTAATTGTAGGGATGTTGTTTGTCTTGACAGTTCCAAGCTAAATATAATTATTACAACCTTAATGTTTGAGGTTTTTATTTTATTTTAATTTTTTTTCTCATTGTCATCCACTTTCATTGGTAGCACTTTGCAGGATGGATTTGAGCTGCCATCACGCCTTGCTGTGTCTGCTGCTGATTGTTTCATAGTTCTCACTGCGTCATTGACCAAAAAGTCTGTGGTTCCAAGTAACAGGGAAAAGTTATCAGCTTCAAGTGCATCTAAACAACGGAATGCAGTCTTACCCAGCATTAGCGGTGATAAGAAAGCTAATACCATCCATAAACCTTTAGAAGTCTCAAATGCAGAAATGGAAAATTTAGTTTGGGATCATTTAGAGGAACTGATTAATTTGATGCAGAAACTCCTTGCTGTAAGTTTTTATTTTTAAATTTTGATTTTCTTCTTGATTAGTTTTAATAACTTTATGTTTGGAAATAAGAAATTTATAATATTATAAATTCCAAATTTTTTATGTATGATACTCTTTTCCAAATTAGTACTTAGTTATGTTCATATTATAGATAATTGTCAATTACAGAACCTATGACATTTCCCTGCAAGGAACTTCTTTTAATTTTTTATCATGTTGCTGCCTTCAACATTAACTGCAGTGGAGCAGAAAAAGTAGACCCCTGCATGCCCAAGGATTGGAGAAAGTGCTAAAGTGGTTACAAGAAATAAAAGGACAATATGCGCAGCTTCAAGTTGAGGCAGGTCCTCTAGCCAATACATGCTTTTAGTAATATCATATATATTATGATTTCTAATTGTTTATGCATCTTGATCTTGTTTGCAACATCAACTACAGGCTCGAGGATGATCAAGAGTGGAATGTTGTTATTGTCTTCTTGTTGGAAGCATTACAGCATGCTTGTGTGCTTGGAAGATCATAAAGGTTCTCTTCATTACAAAGAACTAATGGAACAGTACTTATCAGGCCTACAGGTTAGATATGGAAATTACTGAATTTGATAGTCTTTTTTCGTACAATGATTATGTCAGTGTATCTTCTCACTTTATTTGAAAGAGAAGTTAAAATTGTTATGGCTAAATAACTGGCAACCTCTAAAAACGATAATGTAGAAACCATCTTTTGAAGCTGAAGGTTATCTAGTTATGAAGAAAACACAAAATGAAAATGAGAAAAGAAACAAAACTTACTTCATCCTCTCCATCCCTTATGTCCCCCTTCTTCTTCCATTCAATCATTCCATATCCTAACACTAGCCTAACCACTCCAAGTGGTAGCTTTTATGTAAATTAGTTGTGAGCCATTTCTTTAAAAACTCACTGGTCTTGATCCACTATGTTCCTTTATTGAATATTTCCACTTTGTGATATATGGAAACAGTTACTGGTGTTCTTTATGTATATTTGGAGAACTTTGGAACTTTAGAGAAGTATTCAAGAAGGAAAACTCACTTTATGAAATTTGCTAGTTGGCCATTGCTTACAATCCAGAACCTACATAAATAGAAAACTCACTTAATGCTGTGAATATAGCCAAAGTTCTTAATAAAATCATCCTGAATTACTGGATCTCTCTCTCTTTTCCCCCCGTATGATTGCTGGTAGTATTTTTTTATGCTTCTTTTTATTCCTTCTGCCAAATTTGATAGTGTTGTGAAGTTGCTAAAACAAAAAAAAAAAAAAATGCAGTTCTATTCTAATAATCAGACACAGGAGCATTCTGAGAATAAGGATGGTGGTATCGAGACCAGAAAATTTTTCCTGAATTGTCTATGTCTTCTGTTGGGGCGGCTTGACAACAAGAAATTTGAAAGCATAGTGTCAGAATATGGGACACAGATAACAAATGTTCTTTTAATGCAGGTACTTGTGGTTACGGTCATTAAGACACTTATTGCATTGTATATGATAGAAGTAGAACTTTAATATTCTTGGTTCAATGAGGAATATGATTGTAGTGATCTGTTGTGATGAGATGGGTAAATAATGCACAGTTGAGATAAATTGCCATGTAGTGTATTCAATATGGTATTGTTGTGGGCATGCTCACTGTTCTTATTTTTGCCCCCCTCTGTTGAAGCTTCATTGTGTTGATGAAGATGTGGTATCTGGCGTTGTTTGCATATTAAAAGCAGTCATTTTCAAGCCATATTATTCATCTGGAAGAAGTCTCCCAGACTCCAGACAGGTTGATGCTGTTCTGCCATTGCTGCTTAACTTTCTAGATGAGCGAGATGGTACAGCTAAAGCTGTGGTTGTGCTCATTGCAGAATACTGCTCAATGTAATTTCCCATCCCATTACTTTCAACTTTATTTATCAGTAAAATCAATGGATTAAAAATGGTTGTTTGTTGGGTTAAATATGATTTATGTGAATGGCTTTACAGAAGTACAGACACACGGTGTCTTCAAGAAGTTCTAGAGCGCCTAACTTCAGGAATCGTTCAACAGAGGAAGAATGCAATTGATGTTATATCAGAATTAATTCGCACGTCATCTGATTCAACAAATGTACTTTCTCAGTTGTCATGGTAGGACAATAGTGTGCAAGCTATTATTGATTTTAATATTTTGATTTTGATGTTTTCAACATCTGTACTTTTTGTTGCCTTCTTTTCTTATGACCTCTGCAGGCAGGATATAGCAAGCCACTTGCTTGAGTGCCTAGAGGATGAAGAGACTGCAATCCGTGAACAAGCATCCAATTTGCTTCCAAAAATTGGTTAGTTTTATGCTTTAAAACTTTCTGAACCAAGTCTTGTTAGACATCCTACCAGTATTTTATTTGCTTTAGATTCTAGTGTTTGAGCATTTGATAACAATTTACACAATAAGATATTATTAAATATCATACTTTCTAATAGCATAGAGAAATGAGGTTGTAAAAGCATATGATCAAATTACAAGATAAATGAAAAGCAGAGGTGGAACCATAAGCTTCACCATCTTTATTCAATTCACAACTTTTCCATGATGTTCTTAAATTCAGTTGTTTGCATTGTCATTGGTCATTGTATGCTTTAACCTCTTTGAAAGAATGTTTTTATTTTGTATCACAGCTAATGTGTATATGATGAAAATGATCTGCATTTACTGTTAGTATGAAAACTGTTGCAAAAGATAGTTCATTGTCTTAAATGTAGAAAAATGATATTGTCTGAAGCTCATTTAATTGCTACAGTAATTATTGGAAATCGTTTTGAATCACTCTGAGATGATTTAATTATATCATTCATCTTGTAGACCTACTCTGAGATGATTTAATTATATCATTCATCTTGTAGACCTAGTTCATTGTCTTAAATGTAGAAAAATGATATTGTCTGAAGCTAATTGCTACTGTAATTATTGGAAACCGTTTTGAATCACTCTGAGATGATTTAATTATATCATTCATCTTGCAGACCCATCATTAGTGTTGCCAACATTAGTTGCTTCTGTTGGATCATCAAATGAAAGAGTGCAATCGTCCTCTAGCAGTGCCCTTATTGGTGTCCTCAAATATCATAATAAAAATGCAGAAGTAATATGTATGCTGCTTGACTGTCTTAGGTACTTATCTTTTTGCCTTCTAAAATTTTCCTTCTTATTGTCAGAGTTTGATAGAGGTGTTATATTTCTAGAAAAGTGTGATAATTCAAGCTGTTAACTTTGAATTATACAATATTTTATACGATATTTTATAACTGATTTTCTCCCTCCTTGCAGAAATCTCAGCCAAAGCCTAGATCTTCAGAAAACTGCAGAAGAAAGAGGGGAAGGTGTCTCCTTCACCGTTTTGATGTTAGAACATATAAATATGTTTTGTGGATTCTAAATGGATAGATATGTTCAGAATATTATAACAGTCCATTAAGTTCAGCTCTTTGTAAAATTCTTAGTTTCCTTCTTCTTCAATTTTTTCCAGTACTCTACATAAGCATAAAATTATCCATCTTTTAATAATTATGATGTCCAAATGCTGCCTGCTCATCTAGGAACTATAAAATCTAATTCCTCTTTATGTAAAACATTGAGGTTTTTTCTGTTAGATTACTTTTAATTGTGGAATGGTATATTATCTACATCTTTTACATTGTTTTCTAACTGTTACTAAAAAGTTATAGCTGTGGAGTTTAAAAGGACATAATCTTTGGAACTTATAACAATTAAATGATGCTGGTATCCAGAGTTTTCCTTCCAGCTTTCTTGTGGATGAGCAGAGCATTAAGTATTTATTCTTAAGTGTTCTGATTATGAGTTTCATTGTCTTCATTCAGAATTTCAAGTTCAAACTCTTCCTTTGTTACTCTATTTCAGGCTCAAAGTTGGAGATAGATCGAGTGCTCAAGCTAACCCCAGAGTGGTCTAAAAGTGTAATTAGTTCTACTATTATATATTAAATATATAATGCTTGTTAGCTGTCCTTTGTTAATGATGAACTTAACTGCTATGCAGACTCTCCCTTGCCATTTCTCTGCGTTACATTTTACATTATATTTGCCTGTATTTATGTGATGTTTTTATGCCTTGATTTCTTCTTCTTTTCTTTCTTTATTTTATTTTTTATTTTTTTCTCATTTGCACCCTTTTCTAATAAAAAATTGATATACATCTGATTTGGGCCTTTTTTTAATATGAAGTCGTTTGCTTGTGAAAAACTGGTTTTTCTTTTAAATTTTTCTGTTTTTGCGTACAAAAGTGATAATATCTAGGGCACCGTTTGTCTTACTAAGTTCATACACTTCATACGCAGATTACATATTTTCTTGCAATTATTAAATGTAGCCTCCAATTATCTTGCATGATTTGTAGATTTCATGGTTCTTTTCTAAATGATCTAACTTAGAATCTCTTTAAAAACTCCTTTATCCAAAATAAAATCCCTATTTTCATGACCCTGCAAGATAATGTTATGATTAATATTCCATTTGAAATTTCAGATGATGCAAAATATTTACTCAGTCTACGTATCTGAATTTAGATTTTGCATTTTAGGTTATATATATCCCATTGAAACACAACATTACTTGTATAAAGAAATTCATCTTGCTGATATTTTAAGTATTGCAGGTCCAAAAATGGAAATTCTTGATTGGACCATTGGTTGAAAAAATGTTTGCAGAGCCATCAAATGCCATTATTGTCAGGTTTTTGAGTTCTATAAGTGAACACTTAGCGGAAGCTGCTGATGTAGTGCTATCTCGCATTTTGTTGCATTTGAAACGACAAAAGGAGTAAGTATCGAATTATTAAATATTAATACTTATGTGTTGGTTTAAATTATTATTAAATATTAATACTTATGTGTTAGTTTAAATTATTATTAAATGTATTATTTTAGATTTCACATTTGAATATATTTATTATTTCATTCAACTGTAATTGCAAACTAAAGGATCGCTCCAATATTATTTCTATATCTGTGGTTTAGCACTGATCCCTCTTGGATATTGAGTAGAAACTTGACCAGTTTAGACAGAACATATATAAAATTTCCTGGCCTGTTGGTTTGTTACAATTAATAGACATCTTACAGCTAATGTGAAAATTTTCCATGCCCTATTAGTATATTGGCTCCCCAATTAATTTCAAAAAGGCTTAATTGAAATGAGCAGTGCACTAGTAAAGTTTGGTTGTACTTATAACCATATTGTTCTATAAAATTGCTGTCTTGTTTTCAAGGTGTTTTTCTTAGACTGCCCACCCTGCTTACTGGTCTTTTTTGTCTCTTTTTAATTTTAGCCATTCAATTTGTTTTGAAAGCTCACACGTATGACTAAGACACTTATAACTTTAATTTTTGTCTACTTTTAGCTATCAAATAATTTCTGGAAGCTCATTGGAAGATGATTTTACTTATCAATGCAGCCTTCTTAATTAGAGGATGAAAGGATTGTGTTGATGCTTAGTGCCACTTCTATGTTAATAATATTTAGTTTATATTAAAGATTTTAATCAACATCTGATGGTACTCTTTTCCTGTTTGACCCATTTGTGCATCAGTATCGATGAAAGCAGCTTCTCCAGATGGAAGAGTGGATCCTACACAAGGGATGACTCAGCAAAAATGCAACAATTTCTGTTTGAGCACCTGTGCCCATTACTCATAATTAGGATGCTTCCATTAAGTATTTTTGATGACCTCAATTCATCTATCATGTACAATCAACTTTTCATACAAGGCATCATTCATGGTAAGCGCTTTGCTGTGACACACACATACACTAGCAATCTCTGGTTGAGTACCTCTGTTCACTACTCATAATTAGGATGCTTCAATCTCTGGTTGAGTACCTCTGTTCACTACTCATAATTAGGATGCTTCCATCAAGTGTATACATGTATATATATATATACATATACATATATATATATTTTTTTTGGCTTCAACACATCTATATTATATGGTCAACTTTTCAATGACGGCATTATTCATTGGCAAGCTCTGTGCCCTGGGTGAACACCACCCCTTATCACAGGATATTAGGCCCAGATGATGAAGATTGAAAGTTCTAGTCCTTAACAATGTTATGTTATTGACTTAGAAGAAAATCAATATTATAGTTTTCATAGCTGTTTGTATTCCATTTTATAAGTTTTTGGGTGGTACTTCTTTGAGATAGCTCAATCCTCTTTTTTTTTTGTTTTGTTTATTTCCAGATCGTGGAGATATCAACATCTTCGACCATGACTGTTTCATTACTCTCCTTTTAAAAAGGTTGCTCCATGAAAGAAGCATAAAAGAACTTCATAGCTGAATTGGAATTCTGATGTTTTTCCTGTTAATATATATATATTTTTTTACATATTTATACATACACATATTTCAGGGCATTTTGTAATTTTGAATTTGAAGATGTACAAAAACTAGCTGCTGAGCTTTGTGGACGCATTCATCCTCAAGTATATAACGTCAACTTAGCCTTATTTTTATTTGTGTTACTTATGCATTTTTGTTCCACATTCTGAATAGTATTGTCCTTTCTACAAAATTTTACCTCTCAAATGAAGACTTTATAAAGCCTTGATTTCATATGCTGAATCATATATATATATATATACAATCAGGCTATTATTAGTTATAACTGATATTTGTTATGTTCTGGTATGAGATTTAAAAGTTAGGATTAAATGATAAACAAATGATAAGTGGATAAATACGTCATTAAGAGTTTTTAAGAAGCTAAATCACTTATCCCTTTATTTATGATTTAATCTTAGCCCTTAGATTCTATACCTAAACATACAAATATTAGGTATACTTGATAATAGTCTGTATGTATGCATGCATGCTGATAATCTATTCAAAGATCTTTTAAGGCCTGCTCCTCAAATTATAAATAAACAAAATGAACCAGCTAGATATGTTTGCTTATCCAAAGTTGCTATAGTGCATATTGTCTATATGATCATATCAAACAGTTAACATGTTTCTGCCATTCACTTTATAGGTGCTTGTTCCTATTGTTTGCTCCAAGCTAGAAGATGCTGCAGCTTCTCAAGATTTACTGAAGATTAAAACATGTTTGTTTATATTTTGCACTTCCCTCATGGTAATTAGTTGTTTTTTGATTGCTATCTAGTTAACTTGTCATTTTCCTGTGCCATAATTTTAAGCACAAATTATATGATTCACAGATCAGAGGCGGGGATTCACTTTCTCATCCTGCAATGCTCAGAATCAGGAAAACAATGGACAAAATCATTTTATGGCCTTCTCAGGATGGCGATGAAGGTATGTAATAGTATTAGATCACTTATTACCTACCAATCATATTGTCAAGTTGATTGATGTATGTTCCCTTCGCTCAGTCTCCAGAGCTCAACATGGGTGCATTGATTGTCTTGCACTGATGATATATGCTGAGATTCAAGCTCCAGAATCATGTAAAGACTCCAACCTAAAGAAGAATGACATTGTTGGAAAGAAAGTTGATTGTGGTTGATATCTTATCCTCATTTTTATTTTTATTTTTATTTTCTTAAGTTGCATATGTGACCTTTATTCTCCAAAATGCAGGGGATGCTACCTTGGGAGATTATGTACTAACTTACGTGCTCAATCAACTTACGCATGATAATAGCAAGCCCATTTCAACCTCCCAATTGGGCGGTGACATGAGCACATTAAGTGTGCCAGTTCCTCTCTCATTTCGTCTATGCATGGCTAATGTTCTCATCAGTGCTTGCCAAAAGATCTCGGTCTCAGGGAAGAAGAATTTTGCTCAAAGAACTATTCCTGTTCTCATTCATTCAGTTGAGGTATTTTGGTTGTTCAAGTTCATAGTCTTGCTGCTTTGAGGTTTCTAACATTGCGGCGAAAGTTTCCTTTTATATTGCTTGGTTCTTATTATGTATGGAATAATGCAGGGGATAGTTCAATCAGAGATTAGAGCTGCATGCATACAGGTTCTCTTTTCAGCTGTGTATAATCTGAAGTCTGCAGTTCTTCCCTACTCATCCAAGCTTCTTAAACTCTCACTGAAAGCTCTTAAAAAAGGATCAGAAAGGGTACTCAAACCTAGTTACCATCTTAAAATTTTAATTCAGCATTGACTATGAGATAGGAACCACACTAATTCAACAGATAACTCCAGTCAAGGGAATGCTAGGCTTTCACAATTTAGCCAGTCTACTTGATATGTATTTGCATTATCTTCGGGTTTATGTGAAGTTGTTCTAGAATTTTACCCTAAAACAAGAAAAGTGTTCCTCATTCGTATCTTTTGTTTAATTCTCAACCTTAATAAGATTTAGTTAGTTGCTTATGTTGTTTGATCATCAGGAAAAGTTGGCTGGTGCTAAGCTAATGGCGTCTCTCATGGCTAGTGAAGACGAGATTCTGGAGAGTATAGCAGGGGGTTTGGTAGAAGCAAGATCAGTGCTATCAAGTATTTCTTTCGCAGAATCTTCACCGGAGCTACGCCAAATGTGCCAAAAACTTTTAGCTTGTGTAACTTATCCCTGACTTGGTGCTTCTTTTGGTTGAGTTATTATCTCATTTGCAGTTTGTTTTACACATAATAGCTAAGATAACAGTATGTATATAATAACTTTATATAGTAACTGCTTGTGTAAAAGTTTCAATTTAGAGGTCTAATCTCTTTTCAACAGTTGTAGCCTTTTATTTTCTACTTGTTGAAGGAATAAATCTAATAATGCAAAAATGAGGAATCTTAAAATTCTGGTTCGATTCTGCGGTGGTCGTCATTGTTTAGTAAAATGGTTCAACATGGGATTTGCTTTTCAAGAGATTTTACAATGTAGAGTTGCAAGCTTGACATGAAATATTTTTTAGTATTATAGATTTATATGCCGGGAACTATTGAATGAGGTAACCATACAAAAATCATAATGTTGTTTTTTTTGATACTGGGTCTTTGTTTGCTTTAAGAATCAAGTCGCTTTCCAACTGCTTATTATTTATGGGTTATTATTTTATTATTATTATTATTGTTGTTTTTCTATTAAGTTTTCTTCAAAAGTAGCATAATGTTATCATACTCGTGGTTAAATATGTTGTTCAGTGTTGTTGAAGTGTCACCTACAGTTTGGTTGGATGACCATAAAATGGCCATCTCTGAACCGCTAATCTTCTGCATACATTGTATTCGGTCTTTTTAGTTTTGTATTCGGTTTTTTTAGTTTTGGGTTTTTAAAATTCAATTTATTTTATTTTTTTATGTAGGAAAATTAAAAGCACCCCTATAAAATTTAAAATTTAAATTTAAAAAAATAAATAAACAATTTTGCTTGAAAATGAAAAAGAAAAAGATAAAAGAAAGAGTATTGCCATGCTGCCCCTTATTTCAGTAACTTTTTGTTTGCGACAAAGATTTTTGGTTTGGCATTTTAATCCTTTTATGATTAAATTAGTCACATGGATGTAACTACTACACCAATTATTTGGTTGTAGTATTAGGCTGCTAATGTGTTCTGCGCTGATTGGCTGTTCATTTCTTTAGTTAGTTGACTACAGTAGTGTCTAACTTCCTAATATTTTTTTCATTTTTATTCTCTCATTTTTTTAATCATAAGAATATTTAATTCTTTTATTCACTAAAAGAAAAATATATTTAATTCTCAAATCATTCTCAGCAAAAATAAAAAAAAAAAAGAAGAAAAAGAAAAAAAGAAGAGAATATTATCAAATCAAATATGCATACAACTAAACCTGAGCAAAAGCTTTCAATTATTTTCCTCATAGAACAATATTTTTGTGGGTATGTATGTTCAATAATTCATAAGGAGAAAAAGGAAATTAAAAATTCAAAAAAAGAATCCTTGAAATTATGAGGTAAGAGACCCAATTGACATCTCCACATGGCAAAAGGATAGGTGACCCCAACATTCCTATTTTGGGAATTGAAACTCGGTGGGTGGTGGTTGTAATACTCGTAGCCAATTTTGAATTTTTCATGGACAACCGAACCCATATACATACAGATCCAATTTATTTAAAAAAAAAATTCAGAATATTAAATTCGAACATTTAATGTTATGATTTGAGCTGAGTTTTTTTTTTTATGTTATTAAAATTAAAATTTTAAAATAATCATATGATCATGATATGAACTCCGTTATATATAAATAAACAAATTTGATATAAAACCCTATATATAAATATGTAATTTTCCCTATTATTGGGGTCCACTTGAATTCCCAAAGTACCTCTAGACCTGTAACATAATTATTGAATTCCGAAGTTTTGGGTTCTATTGCTAACATGGTATTTTCTATTTTTTTTTTTAAGTCTCTTTGTCTTAACATTTTTTCTTCACATGTAATTTGTACGACTAGTTCACAAACTAATACAGCAAACCGTGTGAAATTTGATATACTATAATAATATATATAATGTCGTTATTAAATACATTTGGGTTCAACTTATAGTCTCACACAAGCTATTTATATAAAAGAAATCCTCCATTCGAAAAATTACCTTAACATCATGTGGCATAATTTTGGTGTCACATTTTTCTATATTCGTATTATCAATTCCGTTCAATCAAATTGTTTCCTCACTGCCTACGCATCCTAACTGGAAAATTATAATATTTGAACTAATTTTTGCTCTAGCTTAAAAATTGATTTTCAATCATGCTAAAGTATATAAATAATTGAATAAGAATTTAAAAAATTTCAGCTCCACAAGTTTTCAGTTCGTTACTTATTCAAAAATTTGCATCATCGGAACATTTTCTGGCAAAAAAAAAAAGAAACTTTAATGAAACAAACACGTATGGATTTTCCTTCAAGGTTAAATCATAAACAAAATGTGATTCATTTGTTGTGGAGATTAGTGAAACCTAAACGCAAGGAGCTAAAGAGGGGAAAAAAAATGTCAAACGAAATTAGTCAATAGAAAAATGAGGGAACATTGACTTTTGCTTTTTTCTTTAACTTTTTTTAAGAAATAATTATAATATTTCATGCAAGTCAAAGCACCCAGCAATACGCTAATATATGTAGTGTGCATTAGGGGTGGGCAAAACCGAATTAAACCGTTCAAACCGAACCAAATCGTTGCTTTTGGTTCGTTTTGGTTTGGTTTGTAGAAGAAAATGGTTTGGTTTGGTTTACTATGTTAAAAAACCGTTATTAATGGTTTGGTTTGCGGTTTGGATAATTTTTAGACCAGACCAAACCGCAAACCGCACTTAATATTATATACATTTATAATATTTTTTATTATTAATAATATATATATAACTAATATATATTTTTAATTTTTAGTTTGGATTGTAATACTTTGTTTTAATTTAGATTTTGAATTGTAATATTTTTAATTTGAATTTAATATTGTAGTATTAAAATTAGTTTAAATTTTGAACTACAAAATTAAATTTTAGTCTTGTAGTTATTTTGGACTGTAAAATTAAATGTCGCAGTCTAAACCGTTAAACCAAACCGGACCAAACCGTTTATGAATGGTTTGGTTTGGTTTGTTGTTAAGCTAAACCGTCATTTATGGTTTGGTCTGAATTTTTATAAAAAACCAGACCAAACCAGACCGCGCCCACCCCTAATGTGCACGATCTATCCAACAAGAAAAGCATAAGAATTATTTTTTTCTTGAAGTTATGTGTTCATTCATTTGTTATTTGATAATGGATAATTATTTTCTTCTTCAACTCATGTATTAATTTTTCATTTGACCCAAAAAAAAATAATAATAAAAGGAAGATGCATTGTTTTTAAAAGGGGTAAACCTTTTTCAAATAAAATCTTTTTTTTTTTTTCTGATTTTTCAAATATTTTATGAAGAATTCATTATTTACTGATTTTAATTAAAAAATAAATTGAAAATCTAAAACAAAAAAAATTGTTCAAACATTCTCATAAATAATTTTTGAGTTTTAAAACTTAACTTCTCAAAAGCTATACTAAATATGAATACGTTGGGGCATGATTAATTTTTGGTGCAATTAAAACACCATGCTAGTTTTTCTAAATCCGAAAAGGTCATACAAGGTGGAAGTTGGATTCGAATACGCCGAACATATATATAATAATATAAATATCTATAATTTTACTGAAACAGTCTTCACAATTTTGGGGATCCTCATGTTGGTTCTAATTTATAAATTCCCTCTTTCCCTATACTCTATTTCTATGGGTAACTATTCTAATCCTAAGCAAAGGAGACGCTTTATATTAAGAATAGTTGGGGGAAAATTATATTAAGAACTTTAGTTAAGTTATATTAAGAGTTGAAAATCAAAACAAAAGAGAGTGAAGCCTTCATTGTCTTTTTTTCAATGCAATCTTGTACTATTTCAATTAAATAATAATAAGCATATGGCTTTGAATATGCTATATCAATCATATGTGATATGTAGTATATATTAAAATTAATTTAACTAAATAGCTAAAAGTTTATGTACTTTAAAAAATTTATAGTTCAATTTTGTTTTGCTTTTTTATTTTTATTTTTTCTTGTTGAACCAATATATATGGTTCAATTTTATAACTCTATTATATAAAAGTGCATGAGAAGCACGTACTTTATCTATAGCTATAAAGTAGGATTAATTTCAACTGTAGCTTTTAAAGTTTAATTTAAATTTAATTTAATTTTTTTTAAATTTATGATAGTATATCTACAGCATCTCTGTATGCATATATAATTACTATTATATTTTTAATTTAAATTATATATTCTTTTCAATAATAGTTAGATAATAATATAATAGTAATTATATATATCGACAGAGACTACAAATGTATTGTTATAAACATGAAGCACTAAATTCGATTTAAACCAAATTTTATCAGTTACAGTTGAAATTAACCCTATAAAGTATGATCATGGGATGGATTTGGAATCTAGGTTGGCTTATTTATTTTCTGTATATTTACTTTCCATTAAAACTATCAGCACTAGGAAATATATTTTTGTGTTTCCAACTAATATATATATATATATATTTTGAAAATCTATTATGAACTAAATATTACTAGTAAAAAAAATATTACTAGTATATTATTGAATCTTGGATATATTTCTCTGTTTTCTAAGAGGAGCTAACAATATTTGTTCATATAATTTTAAAAACCCAAAATCCTAAAACTATTTATTTATATAATAAATTATTTTATTGAATTTATTCATGTTGATTTTTGTTTCTTTCATCGTTAACCAAATAAAATTGTATATTATGTATATTAGGCCCATGTCAAATCTTAGTTTCATTTTAGGACATAACACCCTCTTTTCCAAGGGTATTTTTATAGCATAATTATTAAAATGGTTGTACTGAAACAACCAACATCCATAAATAAAGTAACATTATTTATAAATGAAATAACATTATCTATAAATGATGTAATATTGTTCATAAACGGAATAACATATTAACATTACCTCGTTAAATATTTTGTTATTTCATTTAAGGACAATGTTACCTCATCATGAATTTTGATAATGTTACTTCATTTATGGACAATGTTACCTTATTTATGGATAATATTACTTAATTTATGGGTAAAGTTATTTTATTTATAGATGTTGATTGTTTGATTACAAACATTTTACATGATTGTACTGTAGAAAATTTCCTTCTCGAAAGAATAGCCCCATTCCCCATTTATGAGGGAGACGAGATGAATTTTCTTTTGTTTATTTTTTTGAATAAAATAATTTATAAAAATATTAATTTTTTAAAATTTTTAAATAATATTTTTAAATTTTATTATTTTTGATTTTAAAGAAAAAAAAATGTAAAATAATAATAATTAAATATAATATAAACATAGCAGGGACTATATTTGGGATAAATATACTTTAGTATATTATAGTTTGATAAATTTGCACATTAAGCGTTTAAGTTTTAAATATATCACATTAAGCTTTCAATTTACATTTTATACCATATTAGACCCTCAAATTTAAAATATATCACATTAAGCTTTTAATTTATATTTTATGTTACATTACGCCTTCAAATTTCAAATGTATTACATTAATCTTTCAATTTATATTTATGCCACAATAATAGACATATAATGATATTTTAATATGCCCCAATTTATTGTGGCATAAAATATAAATTGAAAAATTAAGGTGATATACTTGAAATTTCAAGGTCTAATGTGACATAAAATGTAAATTAAAAGCTTAATATGATACATTTGAAACTTAAAGGTCTTAATGTGGCATAAAATATAAATTGAAAGTTTAATGTGATACATTTAAAACTTGAAAGCTTAATGTATAAATTTATCAAACTATAAAGTACAAAATTATATATATCCCTATTTTTTATCTTTGCCCTAAATCCATTATGGGACTAAATTTTTTACCCTGTCTCCATCTCAATTTTTTGTTTAATCATATATTTTCTATATTACTAAAAGCGAATCTCAACGGTGATGGAGAGTCAAATTGTCATTCTTAATGAAAAGAAAAATAAAAAACAATCAATTTTGAAAAGTAAGTTCAATTTAACTTGGATAGAAAAAAAACTTACATACAATCATTGTGATATGTCATTCTTTATC
>QANX01002379.1:169773-203116 GCA_003254975.1 Ochetophila trinervis | reverse complement strand
AACTCAATTTTGATCTTACCTTGACCAAAGGCTATCGTAATTGAACGAAAACTCACCGAAAAATCACGGATTCGAATCCCCTCTTCGTACCCATCAAAGGAGAGAGATTCGTGCTAAATGGATGGTGAAAACGGTTCTAGAAGGTCCAAAATATGAGGAAAGGACCACACCCATCGCCGGAAACAAGCCGGAATCCGATGATCGGAGAGAAACAAACACGCCGGTTTCTTCGAGTTCTCCGGCGATTCGCTGTATTTCACGGCCAAAATTCGAGGTGGGGAGATAGCCGGAGTCCTGGGCTTTCTTTTCTGAGTGATGGACCGGCTCTCCGTTGCCGGAAGAAGGAGAAACTTCCGCTGGAAGTTCCGGCGGCACAGTAATAAAAGAGGGAGTGAGCATCGGGCAGGGGAGGTGGTCGCGTGAGAGAAACCAGCGGGGAAGGCTACTACTGACCGGAGAGATTGCGGCCAGACTTTCTCCGGTGATGGACTGGTTCAACTCGCCGGAATTTGGCCATCTTCGGCGCCAATTGCAGCAGCCACCCGAGGAGACGTCGGCAGAGGGTTTTCAATTTCAGGGCTCATCCGCGTGAGGGAGAAGGAAAAAGAAAAAAAAATTAATTTAAATGAGACCCATTTGGGAAAAGACCAAAATGCCCCTAAGTTCATTTGGTCACAACTCTTAAACCGTAACTCAGAATCAAGCGTACTATTAGTCTACGAACTCGTATCGACGAGCTCTACGCTACGGTACTAAGTTCAAAGCTTAAACTTGTGTACAATGAAAGTCAACTCTGGACCCACTCAGGGTCAAACTTGACCAAATTTGAAAATTTTAGTATTTTTGAAAAACGGGATGTTACAGATAAATTATAAATACGATATCATAAACTAATATATATACAAAGGCACTAACACCATTTAAATAAAAAGTAAGAAATGAACAAATTTAAAATACACTTTAAAATTAACAAAAAAAAATAGTAAATATGTATAACAATAATGATAACTACATAAAGAAATAACCCAAAGCATATATGTATAGAAACAAATATATAAAGCAGAAAATATATCAAAATAAAATAAGATTAGAAGAACCTTTCGTAAATAAACAAATAACAACGGTGAAGCATGGATGTATATTAGTATATATATTATATATGTAACAAAATTGATGCTCATAAAATAAGTAAAGAAAAATAACAGAATGCCTAGAGAAAATAAAATAATAATTATACTAAATTGCAAAAGAGACGTTAAAAATGAATTAGATACAATAATATATATTTATAACAATTTATCCTAATATATATATATATATATTTAAGCTAATGTAATATAATTGATCTGGACATATAATTTATGGGAAAACAAACATTATAGATTAATTAACAAGGCAACAAGAAAATTTAAAAACATTGAAAAGATTCATATGCGTATATATGTGTTAACCTTAACCGGTACAATATTATTTTTGTGAAACTCTGAATAGTAAAAACGTCTCCACAAGTTGAACGTAATTATAGGATTTCAAAGTTATAATCTCCACATGTTAATATGCAATTTTAAATAAATTAAAAATAATAAAATTTCAAAAAAATAAAACATTGTGCTGATAAAGTATTATAAAGTAAAAAAAATAAAAATAAAGAAACAATATTACAAACATATAAATAAAAGAACTGATTTTTTTTATTTCTGAGTACCTCTATAATGGCATGAGAGGCCCTATTTTTAGGCATTTATATGATATAGATAAATTCATCTATATATAAATAAATATATAGGATAATAGAAGATAATTTACAATATATATTTATCTTATATAAAGAGATAATAAGCATCCATAAATGATATTATCATAATATTGATATTATTTGAAATATTTTTATTTTTAGTTTTCAATAAGATAATTATTTAGTTAGTTATAGTATTTTTATTTTTATTTTTGTCAAGTGAGGTGGGTTAGCCTTTCAGACCTACCCATAAAGGTCATTGGTTCGAGACACCAGTATGGAAAATAAAAGATTTTCTTGTATTTATTTATAACAAAATTAGTTAAAGCATTTTTTTATTAATATATATGGATTTGCATATTCAAATATTGGGGTGGGGGGTGTCGGCCTTACACTTAAAATCAATTAGTTAAAGTATTTTTTTTAACTAATATATATATGGATTTGCATATTCAAAGTAGAGGAAAAGAAACAATCGTGGACGAAAATTAATTTTTATGGGGGTAGTTTTGAAATATCAAAAGGGTATTGATGCAGGAGCTTACAGAAATACAGATTAACCTCAACTTACTACTCGAGAACACAATCAGAGAGTAATGGAGGAACAAGTTGTATTAATATAACAAATCAAGAGCTACAAAAAGTCATCAATGGAGAATGAAAAAATTGTCCTTCAACAAGGAAGATAATTTGGTATTTATCCAGATTGTCAAACGCAAAGAACACTGCCATTTTACATAACGGTTTCTGACAAAGGGAATCAAAATAAATGATGTGGCTAAACAAACTGAAATAAAAGGAAAATGATTAAAACTAACTAAAACGGCACCGTTCCACTTAAACTAAAAACTTTAAAGAAATGACGTCGCAGACCATTCTCAATGGTAACACCTCGAGGCTTAACTAGTCGTTGCTCCCAGCAGTTCCTATGCCATAATCATCAGTTATGGACGCCACCAATTCTTTCCCACTTTCAAAAAACTCGTCCTCAAGTGGCTGAATTAAGAAAGGAGCTTCATCAGATGGAACAAAAGAGTTCAGATCGGCAACATTAAAGATTGGAGAAATCTTCAAGTCATCAGGTAATTCAAAGAGGTAAGCATTTGGGCCTAGTTTCTTAAGGATTTGAAAAAGACCAATTCTTTTCATCTTCAATTTATTATAGGTACCCACCGAAAACCGTTCTCGACGAAGATAAACCATGACAAGATCTCCTTCCTGGTAATTTTTCTCCCTTCGATGCCTGTCTGCTGTTGTCTTGTATTTGTTGTTGGCTGCTTCAATTTTGTTTTTGATATCATTATGGAACTGAATATAGTTGTCAGCAAATGTAGTAGCCCCTTTGTGTTTAGGAAAAGAGATAGGAATAAGATCCACCATGTTGTTTGGTTCCTTGGTGTGGACAATAGAGAGTGGAGTCATTCCAGTGGTTCTATTGAGCATGTTGTTGTAAGCAAACTCTGCCTGGGGTAAGACTGAGTCCCACTGCTTAGGTTTGTCATTAGCTAGGCTTCTTAGCATATTACCCAAGGTCATGTTGGCCACTTCAGTCTGGCCGTCTGTTTGGGGGTGATAGGCACTACTAAATTGCAACTTTGTGTCAAATTTCTTCCATAAGACATTCCAAAAATGATTGACAAACCTGACATCCTGGTCTGAGGTAATTGACTTAGGAATCCCATGAAGCTTAACAATGTCTCAAAAAAACAGGTTAGCAACATAACTAGCATCAGAGGCCTTCTTGCAATGCATGAAATTGACCATTTTGGAGAACCGGTCAACAATGAAAAAGACTTAATCAACTTTCCTGGGAGTCATGGGTAGGCCTAAGATAAAATCCATAGAGATATGTTCCCAAATAGTATCTGGCACAGGTAGAGGAGTATACAAACCTGTGTTCTGAAGTTGGCCTTTAGCTTGTTGACAAATGATCCATTTAAGCACAAATTTGGTGATGTCAGTTTTAAGCTTGGGCCAATAAAACCTTTCAGTGATAGCAGCTATAGTCTTGTCTAGGCCAGTATGTGCTGCAAGGCCCCAACATGCATGTCTTGTATGATGAAATCCCTTAGTGAAGTTCTAGGAATGCACAGCTGGTTTCCCTTGAACAAGAATCCTTCTAGGATATGGAAATCATCAGTTTTGTTATGCTGAGAACACTGAGTCCATATGGAGGCAAAGTCTTCATCTGTGGCATACAGGTCCTTGAGGTGTTCAAATTCGTGTAGGTCAAATTTAAGTAATGTGAACAGGGTAGCTTTTCTACTTAGGGCATCAGCTACCTTATTGTTGATACCAGACCTGTGATGAAAAGTATAGAGAAACTTCTGTAGGAATTCAACCCATCTTGCATGTAGATCATTAAGTTTTTTCTGAGAGTTCAAATATTTCAATAGGTGATGGTCACTGTGCAGAATGAAGTCCCTGTGAACCAAGTAGTGCTCCCAATGTGTGGAAGCTCGAATTACAGCATATAACTCTTGTTCATATGTTGTCCATTTCTGTCTAGCAGCACACAGCTTCTCACTGAAGTATTCAATAGGTCTTCCTTCCGATATTAAGACTGCCCTAATACTAATTTTTGATGCATCAGTTTCCACTTCAAATACTTTATCAAAATTTGGTAAAACTAGCACTGGTGCTTGAGTGTTGTTGTTCTTGTTCCCTTTTGTATTCACCTTTCTTCAAGCATGAAGTCAGAAGGGCTGCCAGTTCACTGAATCCCTTAATGAACCTTCTATAGAAAGTGGTCAGGCCATGGAAACTTCTTAGCTCAGTCACTGATTTTGGGGGTAGCCAGTCCACTATGGCTTGAATTTTTTTAGGATCTATGTGAATACCTATTTTACTAATGATAAACCCTATAAACAAGAGTGTTTCAGTAAAAAATTCACATTTCTATATGCTGAGATACAGTTTTTTGTCTCTAAGAACCTGAAACACTTGTTTCATCTGATTCAAATGGTCCTTGTAGTCCTAGTTGTAAACTAAGATGTCATCAAAGTAAACCACAATAAATTTTCCAATAAAAGGCTTAAGTACATGATTCATCAACCTTATAAAGGTGCTAGGAGCATTGCATAACCCAAATGGCATGACTTGCCACTCATACAGCCCTTCCTTAGTTTTAAAAGTTGTTTTCCACTTATCACCTGGCCTAACTCGAATTTGATGATAGCCACTCTTGAGGTCAAGTTTTGAGAATTTGATGATATGCTTGTCTAGCATATCCTCCAAAATGGGAATTGGAAACCTGTATTTCACGGTGATTTTATTGATGGCTCGACTGTTTACACACATCCTCCATGTGTTGTCTTTCTTGGGGACCAAGAGGGCTGGGACTGCACAGGGGCTGAGGCTGGGTCTAATAAGATTCTTGTAGGAGGTCATCAACAATGTCTTGTAAAATTTGATATTCAGTAGGGCTCATTTTGTAATGTGGAAGATTTGGAAGGCTAGTTCCAGGAATTAAGTCTATGTGGTACTATATGTCTCTCATGGGGGGTAATTCATTTGGTAACTCTGCTGGAGATAGGTCATGAAACTCTTGGAGAAGTGGTTTAACCATTGGAGGGGTGAAAGTATGCTCTTTTTGAGAAGGAAACCCACTAGGAAATCAGTTTTCTTCAATTGGATTTGGAATTGAGGGCTAGTTGAAGTTATAAGGAGGGTTTTGTTAGGCTGCTTTGGTAGTGTAGGTTGGCTTAGGATCATATGAAGCAGTACAATTTTCCTAGTATGCCATTGAAATGAATATGTGTTGGTATGTCTATCATGCATAACACACATGTCAAATTGCCAAGGTCTCCCCAACAAAAGATGGCATGCATCCATCTTCACAACATCACAAGTCACAATATCCACATAATTAGAACCAATTGAGAAAGGTACTTGACAAAGTTCAGTTACCTTTGTATCAATTCCCTTTTGAATCCACCCAATTTTGTAAGGCTTTAGGTGAGTAGTAAACTGGCAGTTGGAAGGCCTTCACTAAAGCTAAAGAGACCACATTTTCACTGCTTTCCCCATCAATAATCATCTCACAAAATTTTCCATTAATGGTGCACCTAGTTTTGAAAATAGCAGTCCTCTAAGTTGGTAGAGGATTTTTGCTAGATAGCAGCAGTTTTTGTAGAATGCACATTATAGGTTCACCTTGATCCCCTGTTACTTCTTCAATGCTTTCCTCAAATTCTTCTCCAGTTGTTTCTGTGTCTTCATCAAATTCATTAACTTCCTCCTAGATGTTAAGAACTCTTCTCTGTGGGCACTCATTCGATTTGTGCCCTTGTTGGTTGCACCTGAAACATTTCAAAGGAAATGGTTTTTGGTAAGGGTTGTTTTGGGAGGGATTTCTGTTTGGTTGGAAAGGTATTTTATTTTGTGGTTTGTTGTGTTGGTCTGAAAAAGGTTTTGGAATGTTACTGTTTGATGTGTTGGATTGGGGATTTGGTGTGTTGGATTGGGGATGTGGTCTCTGTGGTAGTTTGTCTAAATAGAAGTCAGAAAGGGGTTTCCATTTGTTAAAAGGTCTGGAAGATGAAATTGGTTTAGCAAATTGCCTCTCCACTCAGTTAGCCATATTGACTGTTGCATTCAGTGTCCACAGTGGACTGAGTTCCAATTTATCCTGAATCGGGGTAGCTAGACCATGTACATATCTAGCTACTTGTTGCCTTTCTTTCAGATTCCTGCAAATTGTTTCTAGAACTAAGTCTAAAAAATTCTTTAGTATACTCATTAACTGACCTTCCTTTTTGCATGCAGCTGTGGTATTGCTGATACAGGATTTGATCATAGTCATCTGGTAGGAATCTGGACTTCAAGAGTTGTTTCATCCGATGCCAAGTTCAAATTGGCTCTTTGCCCTCTTTTCTCTTATTCATTTGCATCTGCTCCCACTAAGCTGAGGCTCTTCCTCTCAGCTTATAAGCAACTAACTTGACTTGCTGAGTTTCATTGATGTTCATGTATTCTAGAAATGTTTCTACATGTTGTAACCAGTCTAGGAAATCTTCAATATGAAGATGGCCATCGAAACTGGGTAAGTCAACCTTAAACTTGAAATCATGAGAATCAGTATTGCGGTTATACCTGACTTGGTTTCCCACTCGGGGTTCACCAAATTGATTAGGGAAACGCCTCCTTAGTTCGTCAAATAGAGAGGCCTTTATGTCATCATCAGAGTCTGGTAAATTGATGGTGTGGTGTCGGGGTGGGTAGGTAGGGGTGTTGAAATGTGGTGGTGAAAGATCTGTAAGATCTAGTGGTTCAGATCTAGTTTGAAATGGATGGGAGTTGGCACGAGTGGCCACTGGAGGAGGTCGAGCAAAGTCTCGATCCCTTGTACCCGATTGCAACTGATGCGATTGATTAAGGGATAGTCGGGACAAAGATTGATGCATCTCAATGGTTAAGTTGTCAATCTTCTGTTCAACCCCTCGAAGAGCTACCCAAAGGGCCTTCATTCCTTGTTCTTCAACAACAGCATGGCTGCAACCTTCATCAACATTGGCCATGGTAGAAACACGGTGAGCTCCGGGCTCTAATACCAATTTGATGCAGGAGCTTACAGAAATACAGATTAACCTCAACTTACTACTCAAGAACACAATCAGAGAGTAATGGAGGAACAAGTATTAATATAGCAAATCAAAAGATACAAAAAGTCATCAATGGAGAATGAAAAAAATGTCCTTCAACAAGGAAGACAATATGGTATTTATCCAGATTGTCAAACACAAAGACCACTGACGTTTTACACGACGGTTTCTGACAAAGGGAATCAAAATAAATGATGTGGCTAAACAAACTGAAATAAAAGGAAAATGATTAAAACTAACTAAAACAGCACCGTTCCACTTAAACTAAAACTTTAAAGAAANAAACATATTGCCTAGCTAGTTGCATTTCGACACTGCTTCAACATGTCACAGCATTCTCAAACTTATATAATTGCTGCTACATGTCAAAACACATAATCCCAACTTTAGAACTTGATGTATATTGCACTACTGTGCAGCAATGTCTCACAGATATATTTACTTAGTTCCACCACACGAATTCTTTAAGTAAAAATTCATCTAAACAATTGTCTTACCCAAAAAATAACAATTCAGCAAACATATTGCCTAGCTAGTTGCATTTCGACACTGTTTCAACATGTCACAGCATTCTCAAACTTATATAATTCCTGTTACATGTCAAAACACAGCTTCCCAACTTTAGCACTTGAGGTATATAGCTCAACCGTGCAGCAATGTCTCACAAATATATTTACTTACTTCCACCAAACTAATTCTCGGATTAAAAATACATCTAAACATTTGTCTAACCCAAAAAGTAACAATTCTGCACACATATTGCCTAGCTAGTTGCATTTCGACACTGCTTCAACATGTCACAGCATTCTCAAACTAATATAATTGCTGCTACATGTCAAAACACATATTCCCAACTTTAGAACTTGATGTATATTGCACTACTGTTCAGCAATGTCTCAGAGATATATTTACTTAGTTCCACCACACTAATTCTTTAAGTAAAAATTCATCTAAACAATTGTCTAACCAAAAAAATAACAATTTCAGAAACATATTGTCTAGCTAGTTGCATTGCGACACTGCTTCAACATGTCACAGCATTCTCAAACTTATATAATTGATGTTACATGTCAAAACAAATATTCCCAACCTTAGCAGTTGATGTATCTTGCTCAACCGTGCAGCAATGTCTCACAAATTTATTTTCTAACTTCCACCCCACTAATTCTTGAAGTAAAAATTCATCTAAACATTTGTCTAACCAAAAAAATAACAATTCAGAAAGATATTGCCTAGCTAGTTGCATTGCGACACTGCTTCAACATGTCACAGCATTCTCAAACTTATATAATTGATGTTACATGTCAAAACAAATATTCCCAACCTTAGCAGTTGATGTATCTTGCTCAACCGTGCAGCAATGTCTCACAAATTTATTTTCTAACTTCCACCCCACTAATTCTTTAAGTAAAAATTCATTTTAACAATTTTCTTACCCAAAAAATAACAATTCAGCAAACATATTGCCTAGCTAGTTGCATTTCGACACTGTTTCAAATGTCACAGCATTCGCAAACTTATATAATTCCTGTTACATGTCAAAACACAGCTTCCCAACTTTAGCACTTGAGGTATATAGCTNATATACTCATTGAAAAATAATTTAAAAAATTCACTGTGTAGTACTTGATCATATGCTTGTTTTAATAGATTTGGGAAAGACCGGCTACGACTCACCTTTTTTTCTTCCCTTTCTTTCCTTCCTACCAAACAAGGGATGGATTTTCCTTCTCCAATCCCTCCTCTCTTGCCAGGCAAATCCTTAACGATTATAATCCTAAAGTTAATGACCTAAAAATGTCGGTAAAAATACAGGTAACCAAACTGTGAGTGCCCCAAAAGGGCTCGTGATAAGAGACAACTTACCCAACTGCCATAAAAGGCCACCCCAAAATCTACAGAATGCATTGTTTAGCTTGAATGTACATGACCTGTCTGTAAAAAGTTTGATTTCAGGAGACCACCATCTCTAATGATTCTTGTGTAATAAAACCCCACATTATTCAAACTAAACACCAATAAAGGAAGTCATTAGCCAAGAAGAAAACAATCATCCAAAGGAGAAAGCAGTTTTAAGAGAAGGAAAAAAAAAAGATCTTACAAATTTCCACCTGCGTTTTATTCACCACAAAAAAATTTCTTCCATGGCCCCCCTAGTTTTTAGCTCACTAAATGATCTCCAAACAACCTATTCCACCGTAGAACCACAGGTGAGAAAGGGGGGAGGAGGTGCATGTAATAAATATTTCCTTAAGAGATGGCAATTCAAAAAAAGGAACAAGTTCACCCAAGAAAAATGAAAAAAGTAAAAAAAAAAAAGACTTCAGCTAGATTGATCATCTCAAGGCTCTGAGGATGATGGTGACTGTGGCGAAGAACCATCCTGTCCGGCTGAATCTTCTGAGATCCTTGTGTCTGGGTTCTGATGTTTGTTGCTTATTAAAGGTTTCTGGACTACATCAAGAAATTTTGATGATATGGATTGAGAAGTCTCGGATGCATGTGCTGCTGGAAAGCTTCTTGGATAACTTAGAAAAGTAGGATCAAGCATGGCAGGCAGGCTCACACTATAGTTATAAGGCTGTGCAACAAAAGGGTGATCAAATCTGCAAGTTGGGCCATATTTGCAGATTCCATACATATTGTAGTAAGAACATACAGCTTGTCCCTGAAAACAGCCAAATAGGAGTTTGTCCATTAAGAAAAATCTAATTAAAGAAGGAATTTAAGTCCAGACGAATACTCAATTGTTAAATGATAACTGAGGCAAACCATCATAGAGACGACAGGAATGTCATCGTAAATTAGATTATCACTTACAGGCCGTGAAGGAAGCCCAAGTTGGTTTGTTGCTGATTGCACAATCCTTTCTTTTGGGTGATGGTACTTGCAATCTGTTCCATATTTGCAAGTCCCAGTATTCATAAAATAGCGACATTCTGGTTGATCAGGCCTCTCAGGGAGACTTTGACTTGAATTTGATAACAAGTTCACCTGTCCACTGGAACCCAAGTCCCCTGGATTCCTAGAGTTATAGACAACATTGGATCCAAAAATGCCAGAAGAAGATACAGGGCTCATGTTCCCCTAATAAAAAAAAATGAAAACAATTGAAAATGAATAAAACTAATAGACAAAATCTTATCTCCTCAACATAAACATGTTAATTAACTTCACTAAAAAAAGGCATTGCTAAGGCCTTGTGAAATTAAAAAGCATTCATCTTAAATAATATGTTTGCATGCATGTAGGAATATTTATATTTCTAGCCTATGGTTGACAAAAAATTAAAAAATAAAACAAAACAAGGACAAACTAATGAAGGAATCACATATATCACCCAACAACTAATCCAGTATATTTTTGCACAACTTGTAACGACATGCCAAAAAAAAGAGGAAAAAAAAGTTCATAAACCACTACTTGCTATTAAAATTATTGTCCTGCATTATAACATCTTCACGGCAAGAGTAAAATGCAATAAGTGCTAATATCTGTTATCTTGTGTCTGACATGCTATCTTTGCTGCAATTTCTCTATGTCGTGAGAAGCACTGGACCGTTTAGCAAAAGTACATAAATGCAAATTGATATCACAACATTATGGGATAGTTGTTGACTGTGGTCACACCAAAGATATAAAACTAAACTGAGACAATAGCATAATCATTCAAACACCTCAACCATACAACACAAGCAAAAGGATAATGTATAGCTACAGGAGAACAATATCATACATATTCAGCTCTAAGTACAAATTACTACAGTGGATAATAGACAAAAAGAACATAACATTTTTTCTGTTTAAGTAAATTATATGCTAACCAAGTAGGTGTTCCAGCCCTGTATTCCTTGAGAAGGAGAAACAACAACAGGCATGTAAGGTTGTGCAGCCTGTACATGTGGACCAGATACAAAAGGCACTCTTGGTAATGACCATGCAGGAAGTCCACCTGTATAAGGCAGACCTGAAGAAGGAAGAACTGTCGATCCAAAAGTCGCTGGCCCAGCAATGGGTAATGCAGTTCCAAGTGATGCGGGCTGCGGATGATGAAACTTACATGAAGGTCCAAACTTACATGCTCCAGTTCGCATGTAATAAGGGCATGATTTTTCTTCCTGAAAATAATCAATTTAAAGAAGTTAAACAAAAAAAGGCTCAAAATCATTCCCAGCATATATATAGGAGAGCGAGTGAAAAAGAATCAAAAGGGAAATAGGACCTGACGCATAGGGAGACCCAAAAAGTTAAATGAGACAGGTCCAGCTCCACGCCTATCTCGTGGGTGATGAAATTTACAAGTTGATCCATATTTGCAAGTCCCTGTCTTCAAAAAGTACTGCAAGCATGTTTGCAAGCCAACAGAGAAATGTTACATAGATTACACCATCAAGCATGACGATTACACCATCAAGAATCAGTCCAGAAGAAAAGAAGAACGATTCTTACTACTCTCGGATAGGGACCCTCTCGTGATTAAAATTAAGGAATGGAAAATATGATGGATAAGAACTATCCGCTGAGTACTTATATAAAGACATAAATCACCAGAGGATTCTCAGTTAAAGAACAGACCAAGCCTCAGATAAATAAGTAATGGCATACCAGAACAGAACCATACTAAAATCTTTGTGACCTGACACAGCTAATTAAAATATTAGAAAGATATAAATGATATACTCTTATGCATGAACTCCTTAAAAATACAGAATATGAGGGGAGAAATCAATAAAGGCAGAGAAAGAGTAGCAGAAACAACAGAATAAAATCAAGCACATATAAAGCCAAGCATGATAAATTTACTTATGAGAAAATCAGAGTTTCATATAAATGACCATACTTAAAAAAAAAAATTAATAATAATAATATTAATAATATTAATAATTGAAGTCAGAGAAACATTGTCTGAGAGATTACATCGCAAATGCAAGTCTCCTTATTTTGTTGGACATTCTCATACCAACATTTTGCTAAATCTTCTTCACTCAGCATGAGTTATTTTAATGTTTCTCAATATTTGAATTGTAAATAACATTCTCTACATGTCATATCAGCTAAACAACTTCATAAGCCTTATTCTAGGATCAATCAGAAAATGAAAATCTTACCCCACAGTCGGGTTGTCCGACTCTTTCAGGGAGTTCTCTGCTGTACTGAGCACCCTGTATAAACATGAACATAACAAACAGTTTTGATCACTTAACGCATTTAAAGCAGATTGGATAGCTAAGAACAATCAAAAATATGGAATGCACAATATAGACAAGCAAAAACTGTTTTAGACCAGATTTAAATCTGTATAGAAATGCACTTCAATATGTTATAGACAAAACATATCATACATACTTACCTGTGAAGCATAAGTAGGGTGATTAAATCTACAATTACTTCCATAACCACACAAACCAGTCCTCAAATAATATATGCAGTTTGGTTCACCAGGACGATCTGGGTATAAGTTTGATTGAGCCATTCCATTTCCATCCTGATTATCATTGATTTTCAACCGCCAAATTGCCTCTACATTTCATACAAGAAAATAATTTCAGAAACAGATAAAAATCTTTAAAGCCTCAGTCTGTGTACATCAACCACAAAAAATTTTCAAAAGCAGAAACTTACATTTGACCTGCACAAAATAATACAGGCCAAACACTAAAAACAGGCTAAAGATCTTCAGAGTAAACTATGTGATCAAAAACATAAAGTATGATCCTCTCAAATTCATACAAAAGTAGACACTCAGGTCCAAAACAAAATGTCGATTGGCACAACAACCAAAGAAATTCTAAAATCATTAAACTGCAGCAAAGAAAAAGAAGCCATTTTTAATACGCCTCAATATCCATTGCATCAACCACCAAAAGAAGCCATTTTTAAACAATTCAATGATTTCTAACTTAAGCCATACGACATTGCAATATTGGTAAAATGTAAAACTAAAACACCATGATCACCAAATTTAGGAATCGTAATATATATAGATATAGATAAATATATAAAATATATTTTTTATAAAAAAAAAAAAGAGACACCATCATCAGATCTCTAAACTCCCAAAAGAGTGCATAAAAAATGGATGCTACCTTCAATGTTACCATCGGATTGATTTGGAATAGCATTCTTCGGAGGCTGCCGAGCGTCTGGCATCGGTAGCACAGAGATTGTATTTACCCCTCTTCTCTGCTCTTTTCAGTTTTACCAATCAAACCCAGAAAACGTTCTCAGAATCTTTCAGGCTAATCAGAGGGGAAAAATTAAATCCCAAATCTCTCTCCAAAAAGAAAATTCTCAATAAAGGTTGTGATCGAACACACTGAAAGTCTGAAACCGACGGGGAAAAGATGGGAAAAAAAATAAAAAATAATACTAATAAGAAAAAGAAAAAAGTGAAGATTTTGGAAAATAACGTATGAGGAAAACAAATAATAATAGGTGACAAAGAATCTGAGAAATAAATTATGCAGAAAATACGAAATGCAAATGATATTATAAAATATGTATTAGAAATTTGGTATATAACTCTTTTGCAAATTTCTCCTTTAACTATTCGGATTTCGAAGGTTTTCTTCTTTTTTTTTTTTTTTTGGGATCTTTTGAATGTGAACCCGTAAAAAATGTTAAAGGAAATTTCTTGCGCTCGTGTACGAATAATAATTAATTAAAAGCTCATTTCAAAAATTACCAAATTGCCCACCACGTGTCGCACTACTGGGGCGTACCTTGTTTTTTTTTTTTGAAAATTGGGGCGTACCTTTATTCAGAGTAATTACGTCGTTAACGACTTTGATTAATTACCAGAAAGAAGAACATGTTGTTCAATCAGAATGCGTTAAATTTATTAGTTTATTCTTTCATTCGTATAGATTTTTGGTTGATACATGCTGTTTTAGGACCGTATGGAATTTTAATCCAACGGGGGTGAGCCAACAGCTATTTTGGTAAGTCCAACTGTAACAACTACTTCTATCGAGTTTTTAATAAAATAAAATAAAAATAAAAAAACCTACTTCTAGTTGTATACTGTATACGTCAATAAATTATATTATATTTATATCATGTCGTATTATATTTATGTTAAAATTTATTAATTTAAATTTTAAAAATACATGTAAATTATATTTGTACCAAGTCGTATTTTATCATTCTGTTAATGTAAAAATTTATTTATTTAAATTTAATAAGTTAAATTCACATATTAAAATATAAAATATAAATTTTTAAAAATATATATAAATTTATATAGTATATTCGTGTAGCGTTAAAATGTATACATAAACGTTGTCTACGTCATTCATTTTTTTTTTTTTTACATTCGATGTGTCGTTTGGTTCGACGAATCTCAACCTTAAATCTGAAGGCGGTTGTTAGATATTAACCGTTGAGATGATGAGTTTTAGCGGTGGGACCCATGTGAAGTTTCCTCTTGTCCGGTTTCACAAATGACGGAATAAAATGACAAAGCTATCCTTGTGAATAATAATGCGAGGTATCTAGAACTGTTGTTATTACATTTTCTCTCTCGATTTTCTCAATTAAAAAATATTTTGGAAAAATGTGAAAAATCGTCGCCGTTAAGGGGCGCGTAAGAGATTTAGCAAAACGTAAGTGGTGACCTTAGATTATAGTGTCGCCACGTAGGTTAGATAGTGACCACCTGATTTGAAATTCTTAGTACTGTGGGCCCCATACATCCAAGAAAGAGCGAAGACAAGCTTGTCTTGGATTCATTCATAAAAAAATAAAAATAAAAATAAAAAAGCTTGTCTTGGATTCGCAACGTTAAAGGGTTTTTTTGGTCCCACCATGAAATGTATGGATAAAAAATAAACGTTTTTTTTACAAAGATTACAATTATATTCTAAACTGAAAAATAAAAATTTTACTTGGACTTAATCAAATTTATAATTTAAAAGTTAATCAGTGAATATAATAGAAATGTGGACATTACTGCAAATTTAATCATTTTGGTATTTTAATGGTCGCGTTAATTATCTCTTCAGAATTGCCATTTTTGGTAGCCACTCGCTCTCCAAATGAGGGCGGACTGACAAGCCACACCGTTTTCTAACATTTTTAAATTTATTTACTTTTCCTTGCAATCGAAAATATATATTGACCTTATTTTCACTCCTTAATTATTATTTTCAAAATTTTCTGAATCTTATTTGTTAATACAGAAAAGGAAAACGACACCAAGAATAATTAATAGGAGGGATAATTTTACGAACACTTTCTGTTTTTAGGTTCTAATTCAAATTAGACTTTCAGCTTCCGTATAATTCAAAAACACCCCTTACACTATGAGAAATCAGTAATTCTGACTGTGTCAAAGTGCTAAATGACATTAATGCCTTTATCCGAATAAAATAATAATAAATTTTAAAAAAAGTTGGTAATTGAAATTTGACAAGATATGTGACCGTTGCCTCCAACGGTCACAAATATGTCTATATATAACAGGCGGAAGGAAGTTTAAAAATGCCCCTTCACATTATCATTTACAAATTTTTTTTTTTATTTTACACCAAGCTTTTCTTACAGACTTATTAACATCATTTGAACATTGTTTGTAGGTATCCGAGAGTTTCAAAAACACCCCCTCTAAGCATTTTCAGCAAAATTAGTCAACAACTCATATAAACATATTTCAAATGTTTTCTAAGCCTCATCCTCATATGGAATCAAGGGCCACAAAAGCAACCATCAACTAGTAGAAGTGATATAAATGGTGGAATGATAAAATTTAGAAATATGGGGTGTTATTGTGGGAGGAAAGCCAGTATAAAGATATCATAGTCAACACAAAATCCAACTCGACTATATTTATTCTGCTTACAAGGTCAATGTGGTTACTATAGTTTTTGAACTCCTGATAATGAAGAGCTTAATCTAGACAGTGATGCAAGTAGTGGAAGAATGCAAATACCATCCAATAAGGCAAGTGAAATGCATATGCAAATAAAGATTAAAGTCCTAGAAGCAAGGGTGGAAAAAATTGAAGCAATGCAGCCAGTCATGAAGACAATGTTTTTATTCTTTGGAATTCTAATTGTTGTAGTTGTATTTGCATTTGCATTCAAACATATGTAGTAAATGTATGAAGAACAATATTTAGAAATAATTATTTTTCCATTTCATTAAGCGAATATCGCAGTTACAACCCAACATTGTGTACGTATAATAAGGATGCAACCCCATTAGTCACTTGATACATCATGGTGTTGTGCCTTAAAAAAAATAAGTGGGGCACATACACTGTATTGCTCTATATACCCATCCTAAACTGTACCCACCAACAAAAATATGACTCTATATGGGTTAATTGATAACCACAACCCTATTAAATCTCAAATTCAGCCCAAATATACATCAAAAGATTTACATCAAAAGATTAAGAAATCATACAAAATTATTCATGTGCACAGCTAACCACAAACACATATTAAACATATCTTAATCAACTTGATGTCAAAAGCCTGCATTTCACATAGCCACTGCTACTGCCCCCTCTGTGTAGAAGGTCCTTCCCCATCTTGCTGCAGCAATATTGACAGAATCATTAGGTTTTAATATTTTTAAATCTGTTTTCATCTAAGTCAATATAAATAGGTAAACCAAAAAGGAAATTGTACCTCAGTCCTCATTCATCTCTTTCGGTTGGCCACATTCTTTGGACAAGTTCTTTTGTTATGACCAAGGACTTTGCAGATGCCACATTTCATGGTGAAGGACCTTGCATACTTATCTGGTCCGTCTGCCTCTCTCATTCTAGCCATCTTTGGCCTACCAGGCAACGTCTTCATATGTGGTGGCAATACCTCATCGTGCTTAACCTCCGGCCACAAAGTTTCATCGGGTAACGGGTGAATGACACTGTTGTAAGTAAGCAGGTAGGCTTTTTTCTTCGGGGAACTGTCAACATAGGCAGTGGGATCATCCCTCTTGTACATGATGCATGCCAAAGCATGCTTGCAGGGTATCCCACTGATTTGCCAAGCTTCACATCAACATGTATGTTGCTGCAAGTCGATCACAGACACCACATTCTCATCAATCACTTCAAATTCTGTGTCTGTTGCCCAAATAACTCTCAGATGCCTTGCCTCCAACTGAATCTTTTCAATCTTGCTCATAACCTGTGGAGATACTGCAGTGGTCCATTTTAGGGCTATGTTCTTCCTTTTTTGGAGCTTTCTCATCATTAGCCGCCTAATGTGCTCAAGCAATGACAACACTGGTTCACCCCTTTAAACATTCAGCTGACTATTGAACGACTCGATCATGTTATTTGTAACATGGTCATTCTTGACAGCCTCATCGAAAGCATGCCTACTCTAATGCTTGGCTGGGATCTTTTCCAGCCAATTATAAGCATCATTACTGATGCTCCTAATCTTCTCCATTGTAGACACAAACACACTCTTCTCATATGCCCTAGCAGCTGCCCAATATATAGGTTCCTCACCATCACTCCAGAAAATTGGGCCTTGAAATTTGAAAAGATGTGTCTAACACAAAACCTAGTTGGAGAGTTTGGAAAGTGGATAGACAATGCTCTCAAAATGCCCTTCTATCTTGTTCCCCTATGTATTGGAATAGTAATTCAAGGAACCAACTCCAACTACGGAGGGTCTCTCCTACAAAAATGGCTACTGCCAAAGGGAAGAGGCCATTGTTTGCATCAAGTGCAACTGCAGTCAATAAAACTCCACCTTATGGACCTTGCAAATGGAAACCATCCAATCCAATGAATGGTCGGCAGCCATATAGAAAACCATCTCTCTGTGCAGGCAGGCTCAAGAAAAATCTTTGAAAATTTTGGTTTGCAGATGGCACAGTCCTTGTGCAAGCCATAACAGACAGTGTCCCAGGATTTCTCAATCTCAAAGCATTCACATACTTGTACAGTTTGTTGTAGGATCCTCCAAAGTCCCCACTAAACCTAGCAATAGCCATCCTTTTGGCTCTCCACAGTTTCTGTTTCTTGCATTTTACCCCAAATAGGGCTCTAACCTTCCTATCTAGGGTGTTAATGTCAATTGTAGGGTTGTCTCTAAACTCCTCCTCTAGCTTCATAGAAAGCCAAATGGCTATTACTCCATCATTTTTTCTCTTTCTTGTACAATTGTGTTTAGGGTTATAGGTCATCAACTTAAATGTGGTGTTGTCAGGCAAAAGGGATGCATGTGCCCTCCATGTATATCCTGGCTGTTTGTAGCCAACAGTCACTCTTGTCCTTTCATTTTTCTTTCTCAAAAGTTCGAACCCTTTCTCTATGGCAAAGTCTCGTAACACAGACCTATAATGATGGATGCTCTCAAATACCATTCCACACTCTAGTTTAATTTTCCCAGCCTCATTGGGCTTACACAACTTACCTTTCATGTTCATAAACATCCTACCGACAGGGCCTTCATATTCTTCATCACTTCCATGCTCTCCATCACTATCATTTGATTGATAACCCTTACTAAGCTCACTGTCACTCACATACCCCTCCTCACCTCTCACAGATTATTTTTCACTGTCCCTCTCATTCACTTTATCACCCTCATCTTCACTCAAACCAAACTGCTCATCCAGAGGAAGTTCACTCTCAGCATTTTCAAAGGTTTCTGGATTGGGGTCATCAAGTGGATTAGGGTCAGTTGGATTATGAATGTTGTTGAATGAAATGAATTTGGAAGAAATCGGGTTGCTACTGGTTGGATTTCTATTGGTAAATGGATTGTCACTTTGTTCTTCATCTACATTGGCAGGATAGCATACACTTGAATCTGGACCTATTAGCCTATATCCACCACCTAACAGTGGGGAGTTTGAAAGGGGAACCTGAGTTTGGCTGGGATTTTGGTCATCTTCTAGTTGAGTGGGTAATGGGGCTGAATGTGCAGCGTGAACCTCATATGGATATTCAACTTGCAATGGCAGTAAAGTACACTCAAAACTTATTTCTTCAATACATTTACCACTAAACTTCCTAAACATTTCCAGCAAGTCCTTGTCTGTATAAATAACTGTCTTAAAGTTATTCATCCATGGTAACCTAGCTTCCATTAAAAATCTCTCATCTTCCCTAATTCTTCGTTTCAGTCTCATTAGCATGGCTTCATTGCATAAGCACACCAAACTATATTCCTCGTCATCAACATCTATTGGACCATAGTTGGACCCTAGAAATTCTATATTAATCAAGAACCTCATATTTCTAGGAAAAAAAAAACAAAAATCTCACCATCAATCAAACATGCAGTTCAATACCAGATCACATGTTTGCATTATAAACCAGATTCACAAGCATGCATCACTACCACTATAAACCCGATTCACAAGCATGCATAACAGAAAACCTATCACATCACAACCATGCATCACATTCACCATTCAACTCACTATTCATAATATATTATGATAACCCTCAGTAACACAAACTTAATATCCACTTAGCTTCACAAGCAGGCAATTTTTAATCTTTTCCTTCGAATAAAGCAATGCTCAGCAAACTGTTTAACATACAAAGAAGCCATTTTAGTTTAGAACATACTTATAACATACAGAGAGAAAGAAGTAATCCCTCTTCACACACGATAACAAAATGAAATAATCCCTCTTGACACACAATATGCTTCCTTATAAAAAAAATCAAAAAAATTAAACATCAACTATCGTGAAATAATCAATGCACTCNAAATGAAAGACAACCAAAAATATAATGTTATCAAACAAGCACTTCGTTTTGCTATTTCCATGATTCCTAGCAAATGAAAAAGAATGGTTCATGAATTAAGTCTCCAATTTTTCTTAACAAAATAATTAAAAAAATAATAAAGCTGAACTCCAAATTTTCCAAAGACAGTAAAGCCAACATAATTGGCGGTGTAAGAGAATGATTTCTTTAAGGGGGCAATAAATTAACTTTTTTTCCTAGGATGAGACAAGATTGGCATGTCATATGCCATTTGCTTCTCAAAAGGATTATTGGTATCTCACCAACATGAAAGAAATTTGAACACCCATCAAAGAATAGCAAATAGCAAATTGGTCTTTGAGAAGGGAAAATTACATGGGTGTTCAAACTTCAAAGGGAATTGATTGATGGTAAAGAAAAGTAAAAGGAAGCTCTAAAACCCCTCCATGGGAAAAGAGAAACATGGTTACAGACCTAATTACCTGATGTTTCTTCTACTACCAAAAAAGCAGTTGAAAGTTGGTCAAGGAAGTTAAAGCCAACATCAATTATAGGAAACCATTGGAAGTATAACAGCCATAACCAGTAGCCCAGTAGCCATATTGTAGTACCAAACTTCTAAGTCCACTTTATGAAAAAAGAAATTATATACCATTGTTATTTGTTTACATTGATGATAAACTGAAACAAACTATTCATTATCAAATATGTAAAAATAATTTTATAAAATTTACATATTTTATTTTATCATCATATAATATTGCACATGATTATAAATTTTTAAATTCACATTATACATTACTATTATAAATGATACAAATAATATGTTAAAACCATTATATATAATATTTTTTTACACTTTACACTCCTAAAATTAGTATTGGCAATGGATATGTGGTCCTTACCTTTTATACCAAATAATTTAGATTATAANAAAGGGAAACTCAAGGTTTGTATATATTTATTTCTTTTGGATAATGGCCTTAATAGTTTTGTAAGTGGTGGGCCAGCCGAATATTGGAAAATTGGAAACCCATATTTAATGGAAAGGGCAATACTCCATCATTCGCCTAATGCGGTAGATTTTTGGTGCCAAGCAAGAAATTATCTTCTTCTTCTTCTTTTTTGGCAATTCCAAACGAGAAATTCTCAGTCACTCGTAAACTAATCGAAGGGTATAATTGTCCAATAAGGTTAATTTTGGTCCAAGAAATCTCTTCAGAGCTTACGTGGGTCCCAAAAAAATAAGAGTGTGAACCAATGGCCTACAAACACAAATCTCAGGACAGCAGAATTTCCTGGGTTTTTTAACTTTTGGATTTTTATTTGAAGACGGAAAAGAAAGATTTGGAGCTAGTCAGTCCACCAAACCGTGGGTGGGGAAACCAATTGACAAACTCCACGCGCCAAGAGATCTGAGCTTCTGAGCACAACAGGTGGCCGCTGACTTGTGGTCCCACACGAAACAAGGAAGACATGTGTAGGGGTGCAGGTGAAAATTGAGAGTTTTGAGTTTTGACCACTTGTTGGGAGGTTTTCAATTTTTCACGCACACTTTCTTTCTTGTGCTAACTGCCATGCCATCAGTCCCATGATATATGACTAAAACAACCAGTCGCGCTCATCTCCCACCCATTATTTATTTATTTATTTATTTTTCATTTTTCTCTAATTGTACATGAAATTAATCATCTTACTTTTTCTTTACCTCGATGAGTAAGTTAAACATCAATGGGTGTGTTTAGAATTTTCGACTTCATGGATGAATGTTATATTTTATTCCTTTAGTGGTTTTAACTAATTCATTATTGATCATTTTTTGTTGACATACTGATAATAAATATTGAAAAAATCTTCACATGTGCATTTTTAATTATCTACAAACTATTACAGAATTATAAAGTGCAGTAGCAAAAAGTATGAAAATAATTCCGCTGATAAGGTATTGGAAATTTTTCAATATTTATAGATCTTATATGAATTATAAGTGAACCCAAAATAATAATTAAAATGATATTTGAAGTGAAATTAAAACAATTAATTGAGATAAATGAACAAGCAACCCTAAACTTAGAAGTATCCACCTAATCATTTACATTTTGTGAACTTCAATTTGTTAGTTTACCCCTTATTAGATGATGTTTATAATTTTTGGTTTTTTTACTTTTCTTTTTTGTTTGAGACATCAAATATAAATGGATAATAAAAGACTATTATAGGTGTCATTCGTAATAACAAAAGAAATTTTTTTATCAAAATGAATTTTATTTATAAATAAATTTGGATCATTGTTGAAAAAATAATATTTTTTATCATTGAGCTGTCCTTACAAGGACTCCTAACCATCATTTAAAATGCAAGTTAATTATACAGAACTTTAGTTAAAACTCAAAATTTAAAAAAAAAAAAAGAAAAAAAAATGAAAGACAACCAAAAATATAATGTTATCAAACAAGCACTTCGTTTTGCTATTTCCATGATTCCTAGCAAATGAAAAAGAATGGTTCATGAATTAAGTCTCCAATTTTTCTTAACAAAATAATTAAAAAAATAATAAAGCTGAACTCCAAATTTTCCAAAGACAGTAAAGCCAACATAATTGGCGGTGTAAGAGAATGATTTCTTTAAGGGGGCAATAAATTAACTTTTTTTCCTAGGATGAGACAAGATTGGCATGTCATATGCCATTTGCTTCTCAAAAGGATTATTGGTATCTCACCAACATGAAAGAAATTTGAACACCCATCAAAGAATAGCAAATAGCAAATTGGTCTTTGAGAAGGGAAAATTACATGGGTGTTCAAACTTCAAAGGGAATTGATTGATGGTAAAGAAAAGTAAAAGGAAGCTCTAAAACCCCTCCATGGGAAAAGAGAAACATGGTTACAGACCTAATTACCTGATGTTTCATCTACTACCAAAAAAGCAGTTGAAAGTTGGTCAAGGAAGTTAAAGCCAACATCAATTATAGGAAACCATTGGAAGTATAACAGCCATAACCAGTAGCCCAGTAGCCATATTGTAGTACCAAACTTCTAAGTCCACTTTATGAAAAAAGAAATTATATACCATTGTTATTTGTTTACATTGATGATAAACTGAAACAAACTATTCATTATCAAATATGTAAAAATAATTTTATAAAATTTACATATTTTATTTTATCATCATATAATATTGCACATGATTATAAATTTTTAAATTCACATTATACATTACTATTATAAATGATACAAATAATATGTTAAAACCATTATATATAATATTTTTTTACACTTTACACTCCTAAAATTAGTATTGGCAATGGATATGTGGTCCTTACCTTTTATACCAAATAATTTAGATTATAAAAAAAAGTAGTAGGAAGAAAATCATTTACTAAGTACTTTTTTTTTTTTTTTATAAGGACATTTTCTAAGTACGTAATATGGAGAAATATTAGAGCATCTCCAATGGTTCTGTCAATTGTTAAAAAATTTTGCTACATCAGATAAATAGACAGAATAATAAAAAATTTCTTTCCAATGGTTCTGTGGAGAAACTCTGTCAAGCTGATGTGGCATAAAAAAAAATAGAAACTGTCAAGATGATCTTCTACTTGTAGAAGGTCTGTTAGACATGATGAGTCAGCAATTAGTTTTTATCTCTTTTCTTTTCCTTCTATAATGCAAACTTTCTCTCTTTCCTCTTTAAAAAGAAAAATAAAAAACATAGAAAAAAAAATAATAAAATAAATTAGAAATTCATTATAGACAGATGCCATTGGAGATTAATTTTAAAAATTCACTGTCTATAAAATAGACATTTGCCAAATAAACATTTACTCTTTCTATTTTATCTGCCACATAGATTCCAATTGACAATATCATTGGAGATGCTCTTAACATGGGTGAAGGTTTTCCATGAACCTTGCTTTGACTGAACCAATCATGAACTGTCACGTTGGCATGAGAAATTGGAAAAGAAATAATAATAATGCTTGTCAAGATCTGAAGTCAACTTTTTCACCTCACCATACAGGAAAAGTATATAAAAAAGATGCGATATGTTGTTGAGGAACATAATTTTTATTTTTTATTGAATTGTTGAGGAACATAGTAATTTTATATGGTTTCATGCTTAAGGGAAGCAGACCAGATTTTCAATGTCTAACCATTTCTATTTACCCAAAAAAAATGTCTAATTAATCATTTCCAAATGCAGAACTTGGCGAGTTTTTATAAAATAATGATTTGAGTTGGAATCCCTCCTGTTTTCAAGTAAATAAATCACAATTGATATTGCAAATCTTGGAACAAGACTTCGTTTGTTAACGTTTGTAGATTTTGGATTATAAAAATTATAAATGTTTTTCCCATTCCTAAAAATGTCATAGGTTTATAATATAAAAATCTGACTCTTTTTCTTATAAGTAGAAGGTGAAGAATAAATTCTTCATTTAACATAGAAAATGAAAGCTTGCTAATATAAGGTTCAAATATTTAAACCAAAGAAACATAAAAGAAAATAAAGAGAATCCAACTTTCTCAATAAATGAAATCTCAACAAAATCTACTTAATTTTTTGTTTGAAACAAAATTATTTGTCACCACTAAAATCCATATGCTACTTAGCAATTTTTTTTTATTTTTTTTTGAAGAACCATTCAATATATCATTGATTATTTTCTTAAATTAAACTTATCAAATTCTATATGCAATTACCACCATAAATAGTGCGAAATCTATCAATAGCAAATCCTTGAGATGAGCTTCCTCTGCGACATTCATCCAGAAATAACACACCATTCAATAAACAAAAACTATCTTGCCATTTTTTTTCTAAAGCTATCATATATGATGATAGGACAAACTCCAAAATCCAATATAAACATTGCAATCTTATTTGGTCAGAAGTATGATCTACTAAAAATTATCAAAAAAAAGTATGATCTACTGAAATTTGCTGGTTAAAAGTTTCATATTCGAGCAAACTTCAGATATGCCAAGAAATTGTTCAGTCTAAAAACCCTTTTTGCTGAATCCACCTAGTAACATAAAAAACCCTTTTAACAAAACAAAACTAAATACTTGATTTTCCTTGTATTCCTATCACTTCACTCTCCGAAGCAATCCGGGTCTCCTCTGTCTATATATGTACGTCCTAAGTCCATGTAACCATTAAGTGCTATCTACACGGTCAAAAAGCTTATGTATTAGAGGTATCTACAAAGGGCAGACCTTAGCAGAAGAACATGGAACTCTGGACAGTCTCGTGCAACCTAGGGAGCTCTGGGACGGGGACAGCTCCAGAAGAAGTAATGCTTGCTTGTCCTGAAGAGGTTTCTGATAAATCCTCAAACTTCATAAACTGCCCCATCTGTTGTGCAGCAAGATGGGCATAGCAAATTGGAGCAACTAAATAACAAAAGACATTAAGTGAGACAAAGTAGATCATATTTTCAGTGATAGAAAATTGAAAAGGGTTTATTAAACTTACCAATTGAAATTGCAGTCGTACTCCTTTGGTACCTGAAATAAGTTGGAAAAGTATGACTAAATTAAAATGATTATTATATTAAGTCATAAGATTAGTGGAAGGAAATTAAAAGCTTACACATAAGACAGGGAGTGGATAAAATTTTGCAAGCCATCCGGAGAGAAACCAATCTCATCAACCAAGACATGATAGTGAGCTGCTCTAGAAGTTCCCTGTCATTAGAAGTAACAAACAACAAATGCAGATGAAAACTTGGTTAGGAAAACATAAATCGTTTGATTTTGACAGGCAATGACAAATAATATAAAGAAGGGAGTTTTTTTATACCAAGTAGTCTAATAGATCTAGTTTGAAAGTCATTCCTACGATTTAGATAAAATACATACAACGCATTGTCCTAACCGAGAACTAATTTATTCAGACTAAGAATCAGTTAAGAATGGTAATTTGCAGAGAGACCTCGCAAAACATGCTTTCTTCTTTCTATTTTTTTAAGAGATAATCAAACCATACTGGAAAATGATGTTAAAAGAAACAGTAAAAATAATTGACATGTAAATGCATAAAAAAATAAATAAAAAATAAAAAAAAGAGACTTACAATCATCCCTGCATGAGCGCATAGGTAGAAATCATAATTCCTTGGATGCACAATTTTTGTATCCACAATTGTCCCTGATAAAGAGTGCTCCTACTGTTAGATTAAAATAAATTTTAATGTAAATAATGCGATCTGAAGGTGGCATACCAGGCGGAATGTTATCAGGGGAACTAGCTTGAAATAGCTTTGTGTGATGATTTTTTTGAGCCACAATCACAGTAAACTTAGGAATATCAGCCTCCCCTAGATGCTTGTAAGCCTATTAGAGAAAAACCAAGAAGAAGATAACCTACAATCAGTTACATGCCCTCAGCAAGAAAAGGAACATGCAGATAGTAACATTTATGTAATTCTTGGGAGTTTCAAGAGCTTAAATTCATTATTAGTCAAAACAATTATTTTCACAGAATAATTTTTCATATGGAAGGATGCATGTTAAAGACAAGCCAATTTATGTCATAATAAACTTGGTGACAGTATATGATGCAAAGACAGTATATAATGCAAAGATGTGGAAATAGTGCAGTAAGTCGACAGTCATTCTTCAAATCATTGTCTATGTAATAGCTTCAGAACAATTGGAGTGCATTGGAACCTTTATGATCTGATCCAGCTCAATATTCAAGACTTGATTAAATTGTGATTCGCTCACTCCATCCCTATGAAACAAAATAAAGATTCTCAATCATTAGTAAGATATGTCTAGCAACTAATTATCAGAAAGACAAAACTTGGAAACCCAAAACAATTTATATCTGCCATAAATGCATGAGATGGACAATATGTACTAATTGATGTTTTCTTAACTCCTAAGCGGCTTTCCAATTTTATAATTGCTATGTTTGAAATACATGTATATTTTTTCATGACTTAAAAACCAGGAAGATATGTGCTGAAGGTTAAAGGACCATATCAATATTTTCCCTCACAAAGTATTGATACCTGAATACAATAATCTGAGTTGGTTTGCGGTTATTGCTTGTTCTATAAAAGTCCATAAGAAGTTCCCTGCAACACAAGGACAGTTGTCTCTTAACCAGTAACAATGACTTACAGAGTCAAGTAATAAAGTTCAGTTCATTTTCTTAAAGCTTTCAATTCCACAAATTTGATAGTAAAAAATAAAAAAATTATATTGCTCTCTTTAAGATGATATGTATTCAACAAACTAAAAGTTAATGCCAGAAATTTTGGATGGAAGACATTTGAGGTGTTTCATCAAAGAGGAAATTTACTGTTAAATTTAACTTCACTGTGCAAAATAGCAGACATCGCATTCTCATGTAAAGTGTTCTACTAAATGGTATTGACAATATAAATACAAGGATAGAATAAATTTAAAAAGATAAGTATTAAATGATAAATTATTGTACAATAGCATAGAGGAGCAGATTGGCAAAGAAATAACAATAAATCCTGTGGCAACACAAACAATGTGTTAACTTTATCTTTTTCCAGCCAGAAGAAAGAAAAAAAAAATATATATATATATATATATATATATTTTAGTTAATTATAAAGATGGAATTGTTTCCAGAATAAACGACGACAATAGATTGTCAACGATATGCTGTCCATCTTAGTATACAAATTTTTGGATCATTATTTGGTCTATGGAAACACATCATGAGCTCAGTTGTTGGATACATCCTTAGGTGTCTATATATAGTCTATATATAAGTATTATAACATGACGTGGTATTACTGTCTTACAGAAATTATTTTTCCTTCTCATGTACCTGATTATACCATCATCGTTTCCATTTGCCAATGGCTTGTATAAAGCATCAATCATCTCAACCTTAGGTGATTGTGTTCTTATGGATGCTCGATACCTTGAAATCAACGGCCAATTTAGAGAGCCAACAACCTGAAATCAGCAGCAACATTGACAACTGTACACATAAATGACAACTCTACAAAGTATACAGATTGGTCAATATATTAAAAAGAAAAAAAAAAAATCAAATTACAGCTGCTATGGAAGGAACATCTGCTCGACCAGGAGACCCATGAGAGACATCCATCCCCAAGATCATTGTAGGAGTATCTTTTATAAGTGGAACATGTGAGGAGTACTCAAGTGCCAACAAAGAGTTTATCCCTCCAAGCTACAAGAGCCAAAAAACACAGAAATCAATCATGCATATAAATAAGACAAGTGCCTAAATTTTAAACATTTAGTTTCTTACCTTAGAATTGATCTTAAGAAGTACATTGGTTAAGTACTGATCATTGATCTTAGAAGGGGAGATGCATTGTGTTACGATGCCAAAGTCACTTAGACTTTTCTTCTTCCAAGGCCCTAGACAATGTAAATAAACAGAAATTATTGTGAGGGTCCCATCATAACTTAATGTGTCATAAAGCCATACCATATAAATTAGAGTTTTTCTTCTCTGGCAAGACACAAAGAATGAACTCCGGTGGCCCAGGAAGCTTTTCCTTAATCTGTTCAAACATTTTTTCAACTCTTGCAACAGGGCTGCCTCTTCTAGATTGTTGATCCTCCTCAATCAAAGTGAATGGGCGCTCAATATGCTGCAGGATATTCAGATGCATTTGTAAGATATTAAAACCATACAGTCCAAAAACATATAACATACAATGCATTTGTAAACACATGTAACATACAATGCCTTTGTTCCTTCCACTGTTGATAAGCTCTCGTGAAATATGACTAGTGTCACAGCGTGCAGAGAAGTTAACAACAATCCAACGCTCAATTCTTGTAGGCTTTAGAAGTTTCTGGAAAATACAAGAAAGGAGAGCAACATTAAGAAAAGGAACAAATTAGAGGAATAACTAACAGAGAATGAAACTGATAAACCAATTATTTTACATATTACAATCATAATAACAACAATAATAAAATTAAAGCAGTACCTTGTTGTTGAAGTTCCATCGCCCATTACGAGGGATGCAATCATCACTATTACCAACCTTCAACTATAAATCAGGGGAAAGAGACATATTAGCAAACAAACAATCTGGTAGTCAATTTGAGTGAAAACAACTTACTCCTAGAAACCTGTCTTCGCCCCCTCCCTCCCTCCCTCTCTCCCTCCCTCCACCCATCATTTCTCTTTATAGACAAGCATATATTCATACTGATGCATATCGTCCCACAATTTCAAACCATTCTAAAAATAGAGTATATTTACCATCGGCGTCTCAAGGACACGACCATTGACTTGAGTCAATTGTTTCTCTATAGAAATGCCACAAGCAGCAAGCAAAGGGTCATTATCATAGCGATAGTCTCTGATGGCCTGCAATACCAAGTCAGCAGCCAAAACTAAAGAATATGGCAGTTTCAAAGCTAACAATTATGCAGTATACTTACATCAGTCACAATTCTTGATTTTTCCTGAGGCTTTTGCCTTGATTTTTCAATCAAAGATGCCCTCTGCAATGATGATAATGCTTTTGTATAGCGTTGCAGTGAAACAAGTGAAGCAAGCTGAAACCCCATTTATAAAAATAAAAAATAAAAAATAAAATAAAAAAGGAAGAAGGGAATGATTTGGGAGATACAAAACCAAAAATAGTGTTATTTGCAATCAAAATGTTTGAGTGAGGCTTTTCCAGATATAAATAACTAATAAACAACAATGCCTTTAGCATTGCCAACTTTCTTACCTCCAGTGGCAGATAGTTAGGCTTTTTAGGTTTGCCAACATCAAGGCATGGCAGAAATTGAGAATAGGTGAGTTCAATTCCACAATGTTTGCCAAAGTACTCATACACTGTTATCTCCATAGTCTGGTCATCATTTGAGCCATCATTATTTTTCACCTTCATAGAAAAACTAGAACAGAAATATGACCAAAGTAAGAAGTTTCCCAGGAAAAAAAAATTGAAGAGTAACGTTTTAGAAATAAGCACATACAATTGCTGATTGCAGGGCTTGTCACTCATGCCTATGATTTTATGTTCCATGTTACGATGAGTTGTTTTAACCCTCATATTTTTCAGCATTTTCCTAGCCTGTATGTACAAATAATTAACTTTTGACAGACATTGACAATTATCAATGAAATCTCTATGTACACAAGTTAACAATAATGTACCTTTACCCAGTCAACGTAGCGAGGTTCTCGTACATTCTGGTTAGCTAGAAGAAAATCAACCACAGGTCCAGGTGTTAGGATCATGGTTGTTGATACATCTGCACGAAGATAGAAAAAATAGCAATGTCATCAAACAGCTAATGAGTACAAGTTTCAGTTATGAAAAATTATAATAAACAAACAAATATACAATACGTAGTACCCATATTCAGTGACAAGCCGCCTTGAGTTGCGCGGAAGCTGGAGTGGAACCCCCGCAAACCAGATACACCCCCTCCAACATCAACTAAGTTCTTAGGGTCATCATGAAAGAATGATTGTCTTACCAAAAGACATCCCCTTTGAATTTCAAAAGCCATGGTTGGAGAAAGTAAGAGCTTCCGAAATATGGACATGGTTCAATACACTATAATCAAGAATTAAAATAGAGAAAGAGCAAGGAGTGACAATGTGACACCTGCTAGCTGCTTGCTGCCTCAGAATGATATCAAGAACTCTGTATGCATCTTGAGCACCATTATCTACGTCGGCTGCTTTAAGGGTAAGTGCAATCGACTTCAACGGTATTTTGGTAGAAAAACTGATTGCTACCTGGAAAGTTTTTGATTGAAAAGAACGTTTAGAACGTTTACCATTACCACTGGGGCTCCCAGAGCCACCAGAACTCCTAGTTTCACTGCCAAAAAAGAAAGTATCAAATGTCAGTAAAAAAAAAATGAACCTAAAAGCCAAACTGGGAAAAGCACAGTAAATGATATACCGTTTTGCAAATGATTCCTCCAAAACAACTGTGAACTCAAGCTTGTTATGCGGCAGAGGACCCACAGTGTACAGACTCTTTTCTCCATCAAATGCAAACTGTTTATTATTAAGTTCTGAAGAGTAAGTCTGGTAAAGCCTCTCAATAAGCTTTCTCCTGATTCCCTTTCCATCAACATCCCTCTTATCTTCAGAAGTAATAGAAATCTGAAAATATTATGGGATAAGAGGCTCAGAAACATGCCAATCAATCAGGAAAACGAAAAAGATAAATAACCAAAACATACACTATACTGATAAAACACTGCATCTGGAACATTAACAGAAACTTTGAAGTGGTTTGCGAGCAAATGAATGCATCGCCCATTAGTCCCAGTCCCACTTCTACTGACAATGGAATACTTTGGAGAAGCAAGTTCAGGTTTCATGCTGGGTGGTATGGCCGGAAGTGGAGGCAAAGGTGGGGCTTCCCCTGTTTCCTTTGAACCAGCTACTTTCTCCATTTTCCACTTTAACCAGAATATAACATATAAATTTTAGAAAGGTTGATAACGATAGAGAAAATTTGCTATATATTTAAGGCAAATCATAGAGAAACATATACAAATAGACTTGTTCAAAGGAAGAACACATTTCTGAAGACTATACATACCGAAATAAACCACTAGTTACATAAAACCAAAGCAAAACCAGAAAAGAAGTTTTGAGCAGACATAGTTGAGATATTGTTTTGATCTCATATGCAGGAAAATTATACCAACAACAAATTACACCAGAAAATAAATACCCATTTTCCAGAAGGGAGAGAGAGAGAGAGAGAGAGCTCTAACAAAATTTTTAGACCGGTAAAAAGCACTCAGAGAAGATTAAACAAAATAGTATAGATGGGTTATCAGCTATATGATAAACAGAAAATGCTCAGATAAATGAAATATGAAGAGTCTAAAAATTTCCAATGCAAACATTTCCAGAGGGGACCATCCAAAATTGCCAAAACGAATAACAAAATTTCTAACAAAAACAAAGAAAAGAAGCACCGAAAACAATCAATAGATGTCAGGAAAACCCCAAATATATATATATATATATATAAAAAGTGCTCGAAAAGAGAAAAAGAGAACACAAAAACAAAGCCAAAATATCAGCATCGATGAACACAAAAATAAAAAAAATAAAAAAAAAGGCAAAGGAAGTTCAAAGCTCAGTAACAGAGAGCAATGCAGAAAAGCACACAAAGATCTGAGCCAAAAAAACGGCTTCTAAAACTCATTCAAGCAGCGCTAACAATAAGAAAATCAAAATAAGTAGTCAAAGTCAGTAATAAAAAAATAAAAATAAAAACTCTGAAAGAAAAAGGAGAGGGAGAAAAGCGAGAACGAAATCACAGAACATAGAGATTACAGCAGAAACCGAAGCTTGAGCGAAGACGTACCCACAGAGACGACTCGGAGCTGCTTCTTCTTCTTCTTCTAGGGCTTTTTCGACGGACGGAGAGTCGGAGACTCAGAGAGGAAGCAGAGCCTTGCTAATTGACCCCGAAGGAGGGAAAAATAGCATGGAGGGAAACAATGTATGCTTTGAGCAAATATATATATATATATATATATATATATGTATGTATGTATGTATGTATGTATGTATATGTATGAAATTTCTTTGTTCTCATGATTACAGATAGCCGCATCATATAGTGATTATACATATACAATCATTCATTAAAAAATATAAAAATAAAAAAGAGAAAAGATTATACATATATTATCAGTCTTTTATCAGGTAAATTATGTATGCTATAAATACAATTTTATTTTTCAACCCTTAGATCGAATTAAAAATTAGGATTTAAAATTTCATTAACTCAATCGGAATTCTTTGTTTTCTTAAAATAGGACTTTATTATGCCATTAATTCATATTAAATTATTTATTAATTTTTAAAATATTAATCGTTAATGCAATCCAAAAGCTAATAGAAGATAAAAATATTTATATGGTCGACTTCATTATTTACTAGATCATATCCATGCAACGGATGAAAATTTTTATTATTAAAAGTATTATTAAATTATTAAAAATATAATAATTAATATGAAATTTAAAAAAAATTAAAAAATCATTTTTTTCTAATTTAATTTTTTTTAAATGTAATATGTGAAAAATTTTCAATTATATTTTTTCTTAAATATGTATCTTTTCAAAATTGAACTTGCACGGATAACATTGTCAAGTCATATTTTTCATCATGTTTCGACATCATAAATAAAAAATATTATAAAATAAGTTGATATTAGATTTTATATTTAATTTTGAAGATTTATTCAAATATAAATTTTAATTTAAAAATATATATATATATATATATTGAATAAGTGGGAAAATATTGGAGAAAAACTGCAATAAAAAAA